>DWAO01000503.1:0-25051 GCA_018230605.1 Heliconius congener
AGTTAACCTTTAGGAATTTCGACGTGAGGAATTCTTAGCGGGAGATAATTAAATGTATTACGCGACGCTCGTGAACTTTGGCTTTTGTAACTAACGACTAGTTAATAACAGTCTGTAGAAAATATATGAGCTGATAATATTATTTACGTAGAAAACCAATAGATTCTTATAAGTTAATACCACATTAGGACATATTTTAGTTCATGAAGATACTAATGTGTTATTATTAGGAACATTATTATTACTTTTTAACATTGTAGATACCTTCTTAATTATTTTATGTTAAGAATATTAATTTTTTGAGGCTTTTCTTACCATTTATGCTTAGTTATCATTAATTCTATTTCGTTTTTTCGTTAAATTAGCATTTTTTTCTCTCATAAATTGAGACATATTTATTTGATCTCTTGAACACACCCAAAATAATTCTCAAGCGTAAAAAAATTACCATTAATATTTTTTCAATAGGTAATTTATACGATAATCACGATATTTAAACAAAATTATAAGCTGAAAAAATAAAATATGTAATACAGGTGGTAAACGAGAATTAAGGATTTAAAACGTTCGAAAACTTTTTAGCTTTAAGTTAGCGGATCCCAGCTGCAAATAAATTTAATAATCGTTAAGATTTACATCATCGATCTCTATCATTTCAATAACCAATGATCGAGTTTTACAAAGATGTGCCACTTATTTTTTTCTTTTTTGGCCCATTACCTTGCTTTTAGTATAAAGCGTACGGTTCCTTATGACTTCACTTGCGTTATAAGTATAAAAGAGATTTCTTCGCGACCTACAATTTTTACTCGTTAATATCTCCCTCTTATACAAACTTCCACTAAAAAGTAATTGTGGCCTGTATATGTATGTGCACATTTTATAGAATAAAAGATTACTGTAGAAAAAAGACTATTTTATCAATTTTATAAGCGTTTTCCTTATGTATTTATATGATTCACGCTGTATCCCGCAAACTACAGGATAGGCAGGAGGAACTTAGTGTTAAGGCACTCCGTTCCCGATTTTCCGCCAAAATTTGTAGACATTGCGGGTTGAATGGCAAAAAACACAGCAGCGTTTTTTTTTTCTGTTACCAGAGCGAGGAAATAAAAATATTAAATAATTATCGAACCCACAACCATTTGACTTACACTATACCACTGTTCACACTCTATGCGTTAAGTAATAAACGAAGACTAGTACGTACAAAGCGAAATTAAGTACAAAGCTTAATATCACCTTGAGAAATAAAGGAAATAGAACCTGTGAATTCATATAAATTTATGTCATTTACCTTAAGTGGTGTAATGTGTACTTTTTTATAATAAACCTATGTTATTACAGCAATAAAAAAAGGTATACCGACCAACATGATACCGTTGACCCACAATGTGCTTATAAAGCGCACTGGCACTAAGCCAAGATAACAAATGCTAGGATAATATTTTTTAGGAATCATACTGAAGTTAACATGAAAATGTCTTTGTGATAAACACAAATGAACAAAATGATCGATTTATTAAGCATAACACTGTAGCGATTGGCGCCCCGTTCTCTCTGGCTACCCCGCAAGGAATACACTATAAAACTAAGTTATTAATCACAATAAAACAAATATTTGTTCTAGATGGAATGACTATATTTCAGTTTTGCCACTTACCAGCATGGTCTTGATCTTAGGTTCTAGATATGTTTTTTTATCTTCACGCTTATTTCACAAATTCACTCTGCTTCCGCTGCTAAGGATTATGTTTTGCAGGATAACTAAGAAGGCAATAAAATTAAAAACAGATAAATTGCATCCTATCCTACTAATATTATATTATATTATAAAATAATCCTACTAATATTAAAAATATGAAAATTTGTAAGGATGTTTGTTACATTTGTACGCTAAAACTACTGAACGAGTTTATATGAAACTTTACAGCCAGCATTATTTTTATATATTTTATTTCTAATATTTTTTTTTTGTAAAAAAAGTCCTCAAATAACGTATTTAAATTTAAATGTTTAATAATCTGTATGGTCGTGTTTATAAGTTATAAAATCAAATAACATGTCCTGCCTGCCAATTGTACCTTTTACGTATTATATAGCCTATTACCTATTATTTCAAGGGATTCATATCTATTAAACTGAATGAAACGGATCAAACATTGTTACGGTAATTCTGAGAGTATAATGCTATTTCTGTGTCCTTGATGTCTTTTTAAGTACGGATCCACTTAACCCTAACGTGGACTATTGGTTCCACAGTTCTTTCCAATTACTGACAAAAGGAATAAAAATCAATAAAAACTATAGACTTAAAATATGTATTTTCTTAGATGCTTGAACATATATATATTTTAAATATAAATATCTAATTAAGATAGTTACACTGTCTCTACATATATGTACAATGTATAAAAAAAACAAAATATACGATATTAATCCGGTTAAAATAGTTTCATTTAAAAACGCTAAATGATTATTTATTAAAATTATATCTAATAGTACAGTACAAAATTTGCATACTTACTTTATGTACCATACATAAAGAATATGAGAATATATGAGAATTTTTAATAAGGTACCTACTAAAATTTGAAAAGTACACATTGCAAAAGGAATTATCTATTACAATATATGTTTTTTGTACATAAAACTACCTTGCTTGAATTATTGATACCATATATAATTACAAACAAAAAATAAGAATGCTTATATTATTTTTGTCTATGATAATTCAGCGGAAGTAGACAGTGTTGCCGTATTCCAGCACGCGTCGCTTTTGAATTGACAGTTCGCGGCGTCTCAACAGCTGTTCGACCATTATCTCAACCTCAAACGCAATTTTGAATTTGTCGGTGTACCGCACGTGTTTTTCTAATTTATTTAAAACTGATTATACTTATTATTAATATTTAACTGAATTATGGAAGAAGACGCCGGTGTCAAAGGTTTGTGGTTATCACTTACTATATATTGTGAAATATCGGAATTTCCTTCGTATTACGCGTTATCAATTTTTGTCCGGTACACCTCATGCTTTCAAATTACTTAGACTTATACTTATATACTTATTTTAATAAGTATTTAAAAAAAAATACTTAGAATTATCAGGCTATACTTATGGCAATCTTCTTTTAAAGAAATTATTCGTTTACATTGTATTATTACGAAAATAATTTCGTTTTGTTATAAATTTAAAAAAAAAACTTTGTATTAATGTTGCAATAAAATCACCTCTAATAAATATATTGTCATGTATTTATACGTCTCTTAAAATAACATTTTCAGCTCCAGTGACGCGATTGAGAAGAAGGTTATCTGTTGAACAATCAGAGGAGAACAAATCACCTGCACTAAACACTCCCACAAAAAAAAGAGGTGGTAAGAGAGCCAAACCAGAGTTGGAACTCATTGACGAAAATAGTTAGTTTCCTTTGTTTATTTAGTTATAATTACGAATGTAATATAGGCTTTTCTATGACAAGTATCATATCAAAGACTAGCTTATATTACTAATGTAATTATTAATAAATTCTAAATTATGTTTTATACAAAATAATTTTGAAATTTCACTCTAAAGCTCCAGAAAACACAACTAAAACAACCAAGAAAACAATTACAAAAGAAATAAAAGATGCTGTTGAAGAGAAACCAGTGACTCCCTCAAGACGTAGCACAAGGATTAAATCTAACACAAGCATTGTATCAGAGACTGCAGTAAATGTTGACTCTCCAAGAGCCAAAAGGGCTGCAAGAAGAACTTCAGCAGTTGGTATGTATTTTATAATATTTTAGATAGTTGACAGGGACTCCATTTTCAGTCTGTTTTTGAGTGGCAGAACTCAACTGAACCTTATTGTTGTTTGTTTTACCAAAGCAGATAAATAAAACACACTATCCCTATCAAACCTATAACCATTTTGTTTTCAATCAGACTCCCCAGCTGCACCATAATGGCTTTTACATCTTTCTATTTTACATATTCAGATGCACCAGTAGTAAATTACATTAAACATATTTTACAATAACAATTTTCTTAAATGTATATTCCTTATTATTAAATCCATTACCTCTTAAAGTGAATAACCACATACAACAATGGAGGATAATATAAACTTATACATAACTTTTATCCAATTATTATACATATTTTTTGTTATATAAATTTAGGAAAGACAGGTTACTGAAAGACTTGATGTACTATAGATTAAATTGAAAAAATAAATAATGGACAAAAATAAAGTTATGTTATATTCACATTATTTCAGGAAGTGACTCTGAAACTCCATTAACACCCGTAAGACAAACAAGAAGAAATCGTAAAGATTCTGCCTCCAGTGTTGATAAAGGTAACATAGAAATACATTTATATTATATATATTAATATTTTTTATTTTAATGTGTTACATATTTACAGTAACATTTATTTTATTTAAAATTTACAGCTGAAATACCAGCTTCTAAACCAGCCATTCAAATAACAGAAATAATAGTGGAAGAACCTGAAAACAGTGAAAGAAAATCAATAAGCAATGCTGACAAAGACAACAGTATTTCTCACAATAATGTGCGTAAAAGTCCAAGGCTAGTAGAAAAAAGTAAAAAGAACAGTCCAGTGAAGACAGATAAACAAAATGAAACAACACCTGAGAAACAAGATAATATGCCATCTAGAAAATCCATTGACCCTTCTCTACCAAATTCTCAAGAAACAAAGAATGATAGTCAAATAGATCCACCCACAGATAATAATGAAACAAAAGGTAGATTATCAATATCAAGTGCAAATTTAATCAAAGATTTGGAAGTGAAAGTTTCTAAAATGAAAAAAGATAATCTTAATAAAACAATATCAAGCATTAATGATAAAAATAAACTTGATAAAAGTAAAAGAAAAAGAACTAAATCTTGGACAACATTAACTCTTGAAAATGAAAGTAATTTCTATAGTGATAATGAAAGTTCTAAAAAAAAAATTATTAATAATGATCAGTTACGTAAGAATGATTCAGGTGATGCATCAATTAATAAAAGCATGCAAGATGAATCGTTATCTAAGAGAAAAAATAGCAACAGTGGCAGTTTTATAGTAGAAGACATTGATGCATCTGCAAATAAAAGTCATAATAAATCTCAAATAAACGAAAAAGTTAATGATAGTAGTACCATTAACAATAAATTAAATAATGACGTTTTCGAGCTATTTAAGAAAGGACCAAGTACTAATTTGCAAACTATGGTATTGGTTGATGAAGACTCTGATTCAAATCACGGGAAAAATATACAAAATATGTGTGAAAGAGGTGATCAATGTGTCCCAGTAGCAGAACATCCAATTCAAGAAAAAGAAGAGTTCACATTACTTTCTAAAAATCAAAGTGTTGTAAACGATAACAAAGATAAATCTGGAGTCAATTTAAGTTGTGAACCAATGGATGTTGATGAAACCATACATGAGAGCCTTATAGTAGAAACGGAAAATAATGAAAAAAATTTATCTAAAAGAAATTCAGTTTCACATTTTCCTGTATTAGAGAAAAGTAATAATGGAGAAAAATTAAATAAATCAAAGAGAAAATCGTCTATTTCAAACAATATAGAGAAAAGTGGTAATGAGAACAAAAGTACTCTTATATTGTCACAATTAAAAGATGCTTCATGTAATGAAATGAGTAATGTAGTAAAATCTCCTCAATTTAAGAATGAAATTCTTTCAAAAACTGTTGAAGATCTAAATATTACACAAGAAATTGAAATTAACAAAAAGAATATCTCACTTAATTGTGTTACAACAAGCACACCTCTACAACAAAAGAATTTACAAAAATTAGTTCTTAATGCTAACACATCTACAATTTCAGCTAATGACAGTAAAAATCTTAAAGAAAATGTCAATTTGTCTAAAAACAATCAAAACCTAATTTCTTCCGATGAAAATTATTCAGATAAAGAAGATAATCCAGATATTAAAGAAATTAGCATAAAATCTGAGAAACGAAATCTATCTAAACTTAATATCTCACGAGGTAAAGACATGAATGCTGAAATCAAAGTATCTGATGAAAAAAAGAGTACTAAAAATAAAAGTTTAAATTCGTCTAATAAGAACATGTCTCAAAAACAGAATGATTTAAATACAGATTCAGAATCTGACGAAGAGTCCTCCTTAAACATTAAAAGAAAAATAAAACATTCAAAACCTAAATTTCAAACGTCTGCCGAAACAGATTCCGACAATGAAAGTGATGAATCAGATGACAATAGCAACTTATTAGATGATAAAGCAAGTGATGCTGGAGATGATTATCAATCTGGTGACAGTCAAAATGAAGACGAAAGAGAATATGAAAAAGAAAATGAAATAATGGAGAAAGGAGAAACCCTTACTTCTGAAGACGAACTTTCGGACGATTCAGACTATGAAAAAGATTCCTTTGTTGTGAGTTCAGCTGAAGAAGATAATGAGTTACTGGATGGCACTGAAGATGACTTAAGCATGAGCGATAATGAACTTAAAATGACCGCCAAATCTAAGAAAAAATATAACGAACGAAAACAAAAAGAACAAAAGGAGGTGTCTAAAGAAATGTTTGAATCAAGACACAAATTAAATACTTTAAACAAAAGTTCAAGCTCCGAATTGTGTAAAACGAAAAACAACAAAAAACAACAATTAAGTTCATCTGAATCTGATTCTGAATCAGAACCAAAACTGCGTAAAAATAATAGAATGAGACTTGATTCAACAAACGAAGCCAGTATGCTTGAAGATGATGTCGGTAAGAAAATCAAGAAAATTAAACGCCTCTCTGCAAGCGTATGTGACGATAGTATTGTAAATGAAAAGGAAATAACAATTGCTAATCAGAGTATTAAAAAGACAGATCCACTAGCCACCATTCAAGTAAAAGAAGAACCAAAGACACCTAAAAAAGAAAATGCATCCATTGCATTTATCAATTCTGATGAAATGAATATGGATGTGGATACAAATGAAATGACAAAAACTCAAACAGAAATCGATCCATTGGATGCTTCTGAAGAAGATGACGATGATAACATGTCATTGAGCAGTGATACTGAAATTATGCAAAACTATGACTCAATGTTAGAAGGTCTGAGCAAAAACAACAAAAACAAGACAAAAACTGTTGATATATCGCTAAATCTTGATAAGAAAACGAAGAAACAAAAGATGCCCATAGTTGATGAATTAAATCTCACTCAAGTTAAATCTACTAAGAAAATTAAAAAACAAAAAGAAATTAATGAATCTAAAGTCAAAGATCAAGAAGACGATGGTTCCTCGGACTCAATTGATTTACATTTGCTTTTCTCTGAAGACAGTAACAATAGTGAAGATGTAAAGCAAAAGGATGTTAAAGATAAAGAAGAGATTATACAATTAAATCGGAAAGATGGCAAGATGGATATAAGAGATACTGTTAATGGTGAGTTAAAATTGTATAAATAAAAGAAGAAAATCTTAATGTTTGTTTTTCCCTATAATTCTTCTGTTATTTTACTATTACATTATCGGTTTTATTATTGTTATTATGTAATAAGTACTATTTATATTATTATTGACAATTTAATGTGTTTTCAGATACAAGCATTCAAACTAACAACACTTCATTGAATGTCAGCCTTAAAAAGAACAAAAAACGGAAATCGAAAACTGAAGAAAATATAAGCACAAGTAAGTTATTATGTAAATAAATAAATTAATTAAAGTAACTTATTGTTATTAGTGAAAAAAATATTTGACATTAATAAACATTCACTATTACTTTTTTTACACATTAACATTTAATTATTTAAAATATCTATTAATTATTACCATAAAATATATTTACAGATGAAGCAGAAGAAACTAATATCAGCTTTTTCATTGATACCGAAGGCACACATACATCTCAAAACGAAACTGTTAGTAAAATTATTAAAATTGAAGAAAAAAATTGTGTACAAGACAATGGTAAGTTCTAAGTCAACTAAAGCTACTTACTATAACTTATTTTTAATACTATTAACGTGTAAAATCTCCCTACAGAGATGCTGACCACATAAATAAGTTTTAACAATGTACAAGTGTTTAAAACATAGCTTGTTAAGAATGAATAGTGCAGATTCAAGCTTCTGTTCGTTTTTTAAAATAGTAGTAGTCTTTTATAGAAAATGATTTTTTTTATATAATTCTGTGTAATCTTATTAAATCTGCCTTATAACAGTGGTCAATCAATAATTACAAAAACCACAAAATAGATTTTTAAATAAAAAAAAGTGACCAGTCGTGGCGCAGCGGCTTGAAGCGTGACTGTAAAACCGCCTGTTTGTAGGTTCAATCCCCACTTGAGGAGATAAAAAATATACTTAAATTTATATTTCCATTTTTTCGCTTTGGTGTCGAGGCTAAGCGCGGTTGAGTTCTGCCACTAAACACGCAATGATTCCAGAATTCGGCCGAAAGTGGGGAACTGAGTGTCTTAACATTAGGTTCACTCTGCCTTCCCTGCTGAGTGTGGGATACAGCGTGAAACTGGAAAAATTCTTAAAAATATTTTACTGTTATAATTATTACTTAGTAAAAATAACAAACAGGTTAAAGAGAGAATAAAGATCTTATTTTAGTTTATGATATTTTAAGCAATTAATAATATACATATTTTCACTTATTAGTATTATATTATAGCTGGCATAAAGATTTAGTTTATAATTTAAATACATATGTCCATATACTACTTGTATATGGACATTAGGTTTCTGTGTTTTATATTGTATAAAACACAAAAACCTAATTTCATTTGTACTTCCAGATGGAAATAATTCAGATGAATCTCCAATTGAAGTATCATTCCAAAAAGCAAAAAAAACTGTTGATGTAGGTACCAACGGAGAAGATGAAACAGGTGAATATTGATGATGATTTTTTAATTTAAATATATATACTAGGCACATTGAATGTACCGTGCTTCGACCTGCCTGAGCTGGAAAATAAAAAAAATATTTACTGAAATGACAAATGTTCTTAAACCATTCACGTTTACATTAGGACGCACCCCACTACGCTACTATTACGTTAAACATTTATTGAATTTATTAAAAAAATGTATTTTTTTGAATAGTGTGATAAAATATTTGTATATGATGTTGAGCTTATATTATTTAAATAATATTTTTAGATTTTGTTTTGGAAAAATCAATCAATAAATCAAATGCAAAAACACCAGGCAGTGAGAAAAAGAAGAAGAAAAATAAAAAGAGTCAAGCTGAACATATAGGTAATACATTTTCACAGTTTCATAGCAAAGTAAAATAATTTTTATAGGTAGAGGGAACCTAGTATTAAGACATTCCATTCCCCCCTCTTTCTGCTGAATTGTGGGGACACTGTTGAGTGACGGAACTCAACGCCGCGTTTTGCCTCAACCCCAGAGCAAAGAAATGAAAATATAAATTTAAATAAATATTTCACCTCCTTGAGTTATAATTTATATTTAATTAAAAAACAAAATCTCTTAAATTTTATATATGATTTTTAATTACAGATGATGGAAATATTGCTGATAAATCTTTAAATATATCTTTGGGCGGTAATAAGAAAAATAAATCTATATGTGAAATACAACCAGTTGAGACAGGTTTGTATAAAGAACATAGTGTTAAGACCACTTTCTCCACCTTATGGCCATGAACTGAGACTGAAACTTGATTGTGTTGAGTGGAGGAACTCAACGCTACACTTTATATACTTACCAGAGTGAGGGAATAAAGATAATTGTTTATCCCAAGGGAGAATCGAACCCACACCTGTCGCGTTTTCAGTCCAACACTGTTCCGCTGCACCACGGTGGCCTTGAATTAGATACACTTCTTACTTAATATGATATTTAAATATTCATAAATAATGTTTTTAATTCTTTGCAGAATGTGAAAATGTTAAGAACAATTCTTTGAATGCTTCTGTAAGTAAAAATAAGAGCAAATCTTTCATAGAAGACCAAGAAAATGGAATGAGTGAAGAAGGTAAATAAATAATAAATGATATAGCTTTCAGCATTACGAATCCATTATGACACATTGTTAGGCATCATTATTACAGTTTAAGCCAGTCCTGGTAGGGGCACAAGCGTGCGGACTGTAAACGCGACAAGTTGTAGGTTTGATTTCCACTTCAGAAAATTTAGTATTTATTTTTGCCTCAAGTATGTTTTTTTATTATAATATTATTTACTCGGTCTGGTAATGAGGCAAAGGGCGGCATTGAATTCCACTACTCAACGCTTAATTCCTTTTGAATTCAGCGAAAAGGTTTCCTGCTTTGTGGAATACAGCGTGAAGCTAAAAAAATATATTACAGTATGCAATGTTTGGTAAAGAGAACCTATGTAGTGTACTTTGTTTTTAGTTTCCGTTCGAATCTGAGCCAATTTGTTTTTTGTGTTGGAACTCCAGCACACATTGATATTTGTAACGCCATTTTGATTTTGAATTGGCTTTGATATTTTAATTTTATTAAAATGATTTTAATGAATTTTCTGATATGGAGGTCGAACCGACACCCAATTGAGATTACAATCAGAAATTGTTCACTGCGTCACATGGCTTAGTAAATAAATTTAATAAATAAATTACACTTTAAAGGTAAAAATCTATAATAAGTTTTTTGTAATTTTTTCTAGATTCTGAAATACAAGCCACTAATATTACTATAATTAAAACTCCAAGCAGTCAAAAGAAAAAAAAACGCATTTCAGAAAACCACAACACACTGAATGGTATAATTTCTTAATTTCTATTTTACTACTATATATTTATTAAAATTTTTATTTACATTTATATTTTTAATTTTAAACTATTTGCTCATGTTAGCTTTTAGTCGATAGCTTCGCTCGCGTTTTCCAATGGAACTCAATTCTTAAACAACAATTCTAAGTGCCTACAGTAACTCTGACCACAGGCTCAGTAAATTTATTCTTTATCTTAGCCTTTATAATGTAGCCTTCTCCTTTGATTCCCCTATGAGTACCGAACCAGTTTGTCCTGATATTAGCGCGCTCAACCAAACAAACTCCCCTGCTTTGTGATTTTAGTATAGGTTGATAGCTTTGTGATTTTAGATTAGTTGATAGATAACACATATGAAAAAATATATTTTTTTTTATTTTCAGAAAATGATAGTAGTATAATCATGAACAATTCATTCGGCAAAAAGAAAAATAAATCATTAAACGTAGAAGAACAAAATGAGACAAATAAAGAAGGTAATTAAAACAATAATACAAATCAATTCAATGATTAAACAATTACAAAACTGAAATCTTAAATCTGTTAAACATTTTTTTATATACATAATTGAAATCAAAGAAAAACAACAGTGAAGCTGTCCGTCATGACAGCTTCACTGTTGTTTTTCTTTCAGCGGCGCGCAACAGCCGCGTCTAGTAAACGCGACGGTTGTGGGTTCAAATAAACTCTGGCGAACTAATCACTTTCATTTCCTTGGTCTGCTTACAAGGGAAAGCGCGGAAATCTTGAAAAAATTCCGCCAATCAGCACGCCCTCGTATGTTTCGTAAAATTGGGCTACGGATTTGGTGCGGAGTGTTTTATCACTAGGTTCCCTCTTATATATCCTGCCTTACACTGTAAATCTAAAAAAAAATATATTTATTTATATTTAAAAACTTTTGTTGTAGAAATCCCAGAACCATCAGACGTTAAAACTCCTGGCAGTCAAAAGAAAAAGAAGAACTCTCCTGAATCGCGAAATGAAGTAAATGGTATTGGCTTTTATTTTTTACATTTCAAAATGTTTTTGCTCATGAAAGAGATAAAACAAATAACATAGTGGGAATTGAACTTGTGCCTCTTGGAAACTGTCCTCATACACTACGAAATCAATAGGCTGAAGGTCGAGTATATGTGATGAGCAGAGATTTGTGAAAAGAATAAGTTTTTGTTGATACCGATTTATCTATTTATGCCATTTTTAAATAAGTAAAAATTCAATTCAGTTAATGCCTGATAATACTACAGAACAATATATATTTGTTTTATTTATTTTATTTTCAAATATTTACACTGTTATAATTAATTTCTAAAATTATACAAAATATTCCACACATTTTACGAGTTCAATAATTAGCTATCGTATATTTTTTTTCAGATGACCCTGAAGACTTACTATATAAATCCGTAACTAATACACCAAATAGTGGAAAGAAAAAGAAAAAACCCACAGAGTCAATCAACGATGATCAAGGTAATATATATATATTGTATATTTTTAATATTAACATGTGTTTCTGAAACAGCAATTTTGAGAATAAATAATTAAAATAAAAACGATTTAACTACATTTTACTGACTAACCGTTGCCTTTTACTTTATAGAACCTGCACTAGAAGATCTCCTGAATGTATCTAAAATAAAAACACCAGGCAGTCAAAAGAAAAAATCTTCCCAGTCACAACAAGAAAGTATTCAAGGTACTTAATATTGATTTATTCTACTATAATTATATATGTAATAGATGCACCACATTTTTTTTTTTAAGTTTATCAACAAAATTGTTATAACTAATTCCCCAAATGCGGCCAGTCGTGGCGCAGGGGCACAAATTATATTTCTATTTCTTCGCTCTGGTGTCGAGGCAAAGCGCGGCGTTGAGTTCTGCCACTCAACACGCAATGCCTCCAAAGTTCGACAGAAAGTAGGGAACGGTGTCTTAACGCTAGGTTCCCTCGGCCTACACTGCTTTGTGATACAGCGTGAAGCTGATTAATTCCACAAATCCATAGACATATTACATATTTTCATTATTCTGTAATTATAATTTTCCTATGTTTTTATTTTAGTATCACTTGATACATCGAAAATAAAAACCCCAGGAAGTCAGAAGAAAATGACACAGGAGATTCGAGGAAATGAAGGTTTGTGAATTTCAGATCTTTATTTTTAAGTTTTATAATACTGAACTAACTAATGAAGTTAAGTAAATTTGCTTAGTCTTGAAACTACTTGAAATATAAAAAAAGTGTTAGTATTCATAAAATATTTAACTTTAAATCTGTTATTAAAAAAATATTAAATTAAATGCTGCATTTGTATGCTTACTGTCTTAGCCCTAGGTTCTCTCCAGACTACCCTGCAGTACTGCATACAGCATGAAACTAAAAAATGTATTAATTTTTATTCTAGTCACAGTGGATATTCCTGAGGTGAAAGAAACCAATTCAAATAAACGTAAAAGAAAATCATCTCTTAATAAGACTGTAGAAGAACTCAATTGTGCAGGTGATAATGCATGCTTATCTAAACTTTTAATAATCAATTGTGTGTAAAAAATATATATACTAGATTAATTGAACTCACATGCATTGAACTATCCTATCCACATGGTTGTTAGTTTGTCATGGTTGTTAGTTTGTTATCCTACTAGATTATGAGATTCTTTAAATGCTATTTAAAAATTAAAACTTTAAATTAAATTACTTTATAAACTATATTTTTGATATTTAAAACATATTCTGTCAGATGGCGAAAGCAATGTCTCTAAAATCCTAAATGAACCAGTGGTTGGTAGTCAGAAGAAGAAATTAAAGGTTTCACAAAATATTCAAGAAAATATTAAAGGTGAGAAATAAATATTATTTACATACTTGCGATTAATATCCGTCTGAATTATATAATGGCAGCAATAATAGCAATATCCATTTTCTCAGTTTTTTTTATAATTAATTGGAGATTTTAGTTTCTAATAATATACATGTGTATTATCTCGGTTATAGTCTAATAATATTTATTCAAAACTTACAGGAACTACTTATTTAGAAAACGTATAAAAGTATTTATATTTCCTAAGTGTGGATTAACACTTTAAAAATGTTTAAAAATATTACAGGAACTATTACGAAAATATATTTAATTTAATTTTCCAAATATCCACTAAGATCAACTGAATGTAGTTTGTAGATTTATTTGGGTTATGGTT
Source organism: Heliconius congener (assembly GCA_018230605.1). Classification (NCBI taxonomy): domain Eukaryota; kingdom Metazoa; phylum Arthropoda; class Insecta; order Lepidoptera; family Nymphalidae; genus Heliconius; species Heliconius congener. The sequence goes on from DWAO01000503.1 coordinate 13,996, forward strand.
TGTTTATTATAAATCTACTAGTTTAAAATGAAATTCATACACCACATAATAGATAATTTAAAATTTTACTGTTTTAAATAAACTTTACATAACCAAAGCAAATTTTGTTTTTTGTTATATATTCAGTTGTAGAAGACCAGCAAAAGGAACATAATTTACAGTCTTCTGGAGATAAAAAGAAAAAGAAAATGAAGAAACAGGACACTTTCAATGTTAATACTGAAATTGAAATCTCTGGTAAATGTCGAATACATTAAATTTTATATATTATAACGATTTAAATTTTAGATACAATCCTAATTTACATTTTTTTTACAGACATGGTAAAAGCCAATAGAAATAAACGTAAACAACGAGAGGACGACGATGATGCAAATACAGTCTCAAAGGTAATTAAAAGACCTATCATTAAAATTAAAAATATTTATTTTATTTAATAAACAAAATATTGCATATTAATTGACAATCTTTATTTTAGGTTTTGAAGAAAAATTCATTTGACAAAAAAGTTCCTCGCTTACCGGCTAGCATTTTAAATCAATTGGATGATAATCCCAAAAAGGAAATCCGTATACCAAAGAAAGCCAAAGTAATATCCACATCTCAATTTTTAGTAGAGGAAGCTAAGAAACGTAAAAACAAGCCATCTAATTATTTGGAAGAAAGTGTTTATCTCAATGACGATGAAACTGAAAGCGGAAAAATGAAGAAACGTCTACAAAAACCAAAAGTTTTACCATTTGTATCAACAGCGTCGACATCTAGAAGTGGCTATACAACTGACTTCAAAGTCAATGTTATACCTAGAGAAACTAAGTTCATTGCGCAAACGAGCAATATATCTAATTTTAAAGAAGATTTTATTTTAAACAAAAAAATTAAACGACAAGGAACATATGAATTGTATAAGAGAAATAGAAATATTAAAATGTCCAAGTTCTAGCATTTGTGATTTTGATATGCAGCCATATTGACAAGACTGGAACAGCCTTAATTATAAATAATGTTGAAATAACTCATTGCTTTGTATAAGATTATTATTATATCGGTATTAGCAAATAGGGATATTATGATATTATATACTAAGATCTTGGTGGGTTTTAATAGATTTTTCACTATAATGTAATTTTGTATTTAACTATTACGTTCCATTTTATTGTTTCACAAAATCATCATTTTCAATATGTTTTTTTTTAAATAGATTTTTAATAAATTATGAAAACTTGAAGTAATTAAGACGTTATAATTTAAACTTTGCTAGTTAGTTAGTGACCATAGAAAAATGTTCATCACAGTCATTATGGTTATTGTTTCTTGTTTATTGTATTTGTTTTTTATTGTATTATTTTTAAGTTGTTTGTAATGTATAGACTGGGAAAAATGATTTGTATTTCCCGCCGTTTCTTGCTTAGCTGTAATAAAAGATGGCGCTGGTGTCCGAAATTGGTATCGCCCATGTGCCTTGTTTTCCATTCTATATTAATAACATATTAAAAATACCATTGTTTCTTTTAATAAACATGTTCTTTATTTGAAAATGGTTATTTTTGGTTAGATGTTCTTTAAAAAATATACACATAAACTACAAAATTACTTCCCGCCTTGTCACCATGCCGGTGTAAACAAACCGCCATGTTGTTGAAAATGGACGAGTCACCATAACTGGTAAGTAGTGTTAGTATTTGTTTAAACAGAATATGTATGAGTAACATATCGCAAAATATTTATATATTTTTTATTAAATAATATTTCATTAATTTGAATTAAAGAAACATTACTTTTATTCTAAAAAGTATTACAACGACCATGACGTCAATGTATTGAATATTTTGGACCAATAATATTGCCTTGCCGCCGGTCACGTGGTAGAAGCCCGCCAATAGAAACTCTGGCCATTCTTTGTGTACTTTTTCACATAATAGCAAAACAGAATACATAGTCTATGGAGTGAGTGGTGTTATATTTGTCAATTTCATGACGCTAAAAACGTAAATGTGTGAAATTCAGGATTATTCTATTGAGCATAAGGATATTTATTTGGATAAATATTCGGTAAGTCCTATTTTATGTAAATAATGATGTTTTCATTTGTATAAGTCATGTTTTGGGCAGTGAGAAAGTAATAGACCCGTGTCCCGCTCTTTTTAATGTCATTCATTCATAATGCATGGTTATTTCGTATAATATTAGTATATATTGTGTCGCAAACATGTAATGTTTGTGTTTTATGAAGATTCTAAGAATTGCTGTTGATATTTTTATAGTGTCAAAGTGGCGGGAAATCATTCCACTTAGTTACGTAGTCTCGTCAAAATCATTACGTGTTATGGCTGGTATGTAATATTTTGTCAGTGGATATTATTTACATACTTATTGTTCTCTTCATTACCATTTAAGTACTACTTAATTTGAAACTATTAAACTAATTTCTAAACACGCGGTGTATAAATATTTGTAACGGACGAAATTGTTTCGTTTTTTGTCTCTGTCTCGCACATTCATTGACTTGACGTTTGATAAGGATGGAATGTGTAGTATTATTACTATTATTATTTAACAAGTTATTTTAGTAATTAGTAAAGAATAATTTGATAATGTTTTCATTTCTAATATCATTTATGCAAAGCAGATTCAAATTATCGTTTACATAATATATTATTTAATTAAGAAATAAAATTCAATATCAATTGTACGTGTTAAAACGGCGCCAATTCGCCGTCAATGAACTTAACGTAAGTTGTAACTACATATATACGTGTGTGATTGTGCATACGTACTTCTAAATATTCTAGGTATGGCACTACATGACCTAATAGTTAGGTACTTTCAACGTATGCTGTATACCTAGTCTAAAGGAATTCAATTATAATAAATTTTTAATTTATAATTTTTAACATATCGTGTTTTATGTTACAAAACTTTATAATCAATAAAATTTGTACATTGTATTAATATTATTAATATATTTTATATAGATTGATTCTGTCTACGAGGTAGTAATGCGGTTCCCACGGCCGGTTTCGAGCGAGAATTTCAAAACGTTTAACAATGAGTGCACCACGTCTATGTGTTTGTGTGTTATCGAACGAACAAACTCGTGTGTCGTATACCATAGCCTATAAATTACAGTAATACAAGAAAATTTGTATCACAGTATTAATAATATTTAACAAACAGTTTTTAATTATTAATTAACACGGAACATTCTATCTTCGAAAAATGTATGTTAATAATCATATATATTTATAATATAAAATTATAATCAATTATGCAGCATAATATAAATAATTAAGGTCACGGCTGAAACTATTTCGAAATGACAGTTATCATATTATTATGTTATGTAAACAACTGATAATGCTAGTCTGTGGTGAGTGCACTCAACGAAAAAGGGACTGGCTGCAACCTGTTATAGTGTGCGTAAGTGTCAATGTAGTAGTTTTTGTATGTGTATACGGCATGCACACACCTGTGGTTGTTCCGTCAGCCGTTACACTCCCCTAATGTTAACGGTTGGTGTTAGTCGGATAAGCGAAAACAAAAACTTCCTCACCATTTTACTCATTTTCATAAAAGCTCTTTGATTGCATTGACAAGACAATGCGAAATCTTTTTGTATTATTATGAATTCTGTGCCTCGTTTATCGCTATAGGCCTAAGAGAAATAAAAAGCTATTATTCTTTCTTAATATTGTTGGTACTAAGGCAAAATTATACTCTTAATTAGATGTTTGCAAACTACTCTATACATTATTTCTTGTTAATACATTTAATAGTTTTGTTTTTTTTGAACTTTTAATTCATCTATAAAATTTTAAAATGTTGTATTTATTTCGTTATTAATAATTCTATTTAACAAAGAAACATTAACTTACAATAATAATTAAAAACGGGCTAAGTTTCACACCGGAAGCAAGAACTCTACAGTAGGGTACTCAAATTGAAGGCTCCTATAGGTACCTAGTTCCTTTGTTAAATGGCTTCTTAAACATTCTTAAACATCTGGTTTCGATATAACAGGGATATTTTATTTATATATGACATTTTTGGTATAATCTATATATAAGAAAAAAAATGAGTATTTAATTTTTAATTCAAGAAAGGATTTCTTTAAGTACATTCGTAATATATTGTTATTATTTTTAATTTGTTGAGAAACTATTTTTTATTATAAATAACATAATTGTTATCAAAGTAAATGTAGCTGATGAGTCTTGCTTATTACCAAGGCTGAGTCAAATACTTATTACGAAGAGAGCATTGACCCCGCAGGTGTCATCATTCTGTAAATCGCGGACAAACAACTGAAAGTTCAAATTGAAGGCAAACATAAAAAATATTTGGGTACTTGTTTCATTTCGTTATAATACTACGTAAAAACATTCTAAATGCATTTAAATGTGAGCATAAGTAAAATTCAATCATAATTTATATTAAAAACAACTTTTACGCGTTCCAAAGTTATACTTAACTCTCGTCCTGAAGTCCAGACATAATAAAATATATAAAAGTTTATACAGATAATATTTCAGTTTCCCTCCCTTTTAACGGGGAAGTAGACAGAGGGGAGTGACTGCGCCGCACATACAATCAATACGGAACCCCTCCTAGCGATGCGCGCGCATAAGGAAAATACGCCTAAATTATTTTCGCGCCTTATTTTTACCTTTATGTTAAATTAATTATTAATTTCCTACACATACAATCTGAAACCATAACTAGTATATAGTGAATGTAATAAAATTTAAACTTATAATAATATGACAAGGTTATTTAGAAGGGAAAAGAAAAAAAAATTGTTAGAGGCCGTAGCTTGTTCTATATGAATCAGTTAGGAAGTTTTTTCTTTAATGTTTCAAATATATGATGTAGGTATCTTTTTTCAATTTTTCGCGGTAATTCTTCGCCAGCGTAGACAAGGTAATTTGTACGAGCAGACTATAGCGAGTTCAAGGCGATAGCGCGCGGTCAGGTTCGAGGACACTAGGCGGCCCCTCACGGCGCCTCTATGGCCCCCACTGTCCTTTGCTGAAAATATATCTCAACTTAATAAAATAATACGAAACTGAATAAGTAACTTAACTTTAAAACATAAAAAAATATATATTTTACCGACTTATGTAACTTGATTCGTTTTTGTTAGAAGGTAAATAATAAAGGCGTGCTCTAAAAAACTGACGGTCGAATTTTGCCTTTTCTGACTACCTGCTCCTTTACCAGCATTCGCTCTTTTGAACTTTTAATTTAACATTTTAAGCAAATTTTGAAACCAAGATGTGTTTATTTTTTTTCTCATTTAAACATTAACGAATTTTCTGCTTAATTACTTTAATTGAAGTAATAGATTTAGATTAAGTTTTAGTTTAGTTTTTTTTTCATAACTATTATTATAATTTGGCTGATAATATTCATTCATACCACGCGAAACACGTTTATTGAGAGCCGTAGACTTCAGACGGTGTTTCCTTGTCTGTTTTTTGTTATATTTTTAAACTGTCTACCTACTTGTAAGTAAGTTTTAAGCAGGTGCTTCAATTAACCTAATGCTCATACTATGAACAGAAACGAATACACTTAAAAAAATAATACAGATCTATTACACACAATCAACCGGGTTATCTAAGTGCTCGCAAGATGAAAAGCAGTTCAGAAATATCTTTTAATAGTTCCTATTTCATATCGCACGTAATCGAGATGAACTCTAAGTAATAAAGAGCGAGTTCATGGCCCTCTGCGGCATGGCTCTACTCTGTACTGCCGAGTCGGATCTACAGACATTTTCGGCCCGTGAAGAAACATTATAACAAAAAAAGTGAATGAATAAAGTATTCGAGGCACGTATTCTATGTTCTATTCATTTACCTTTTTAATAAAAAAACAAATATACCTAAATTTCAAGTGGTTCAATCGTATCATATTATTATTATAAAATAAAACTATATCTCAAAATATATATACATAACTCGGGGATCCCAAACAGAATACCAGCAGCTTGCTTTCGTTAGCTCAAAGGGCGCGGTATGGCGGCTGCGATGTCATTAGGGGTCGATTCACCCTCTTTCGATCTCCTATAGCCATCTCTGTCTGCCACCCCAATTTGAGTTTCTCTTTTGCCGATTTGATAAAATATATACAACGAAATTATATGTGATGAGGAATATCTCAGCAGATGAAGTTTTGTTTACCAAAATTGTCTAATTAATTATAGTCCATAATGTATGATAGTGATCAGGATTAAAAAATACAACTGTAGACTTTGCTTACGATTGGCTAAAGATATGACGCTCACGTTTTTCTCTTATCTGTCAGTGCACTCGTTTCGCATGCAGAATAATATTTTGTATATGTATTATGTTTATTATTATACAATGAGAACGCAGTTTATTTTTATGTAAATCAAGTCGCTCCATATTTTTTAAGATCCTTTTCTGTTTGACTTTGCAAGAATTTCCTATACATTCATCTGCACACGACTGCCCGGGCGCGGTTTTTTTTTGTTATTTAATATGAAACCAATAACAACCGTGAACTCCGCGATACACTCAACAAAAGGCTGCATAACTTGAAAAATTCAAGCTACACGTTTAGCATCAACAAAAAGCAATGAAAAGGAAAAAGAAACATTAAACAAGATCATTAATTTTTAACATAAAAAATATATTTATTTATATATATGATTGGTATATTATCAAATCACATTTTCATTCAATACTTTTTAATAATATTAATTTAATAACAATCTATTAGTCAGCAAGTAGAATGTATTATTAGATCATCAGACGACAGAAGTAACGAGAGTTAATTTATTGAATAAGAGCTGCACATCGTTTATTGAAGTCAATTTAATCGTAGAGTGTGAACTACAATAGAATAGTGATGATAACATACCATCTGCTGATACCGTGCCTTTCCCATGGATTTTATTTCATGGTCCGCTACTTTTATTCCTTGGCTGGGCCCCTTGGCTTGTATTGCTGCGTCTTTATAAAAAAATATAAAGACAGTGTAACGATTTTCAAGAAACATTTGTTTTTTGTTGACAATATAAGTTATAAACGAAGAAGACGAAAATTCTAAATACTAATGAACTTTACCACCCATATGGACCTAAATAGTGCGTTAGTAAACAGTACCTGTTTACTTTCTGAGTCGAATAGTAGTTAAAATTAGCTTCTGATAGTAGATAAAAACCCCATCCATATATAGATGTCTTAACAAGAACACTCGGTAACGGATGTTTATTTATAGCTTAAATAGCTTGGATAAAAAATGTGGTCCCGAAAGTTCCGAGCCTTCCGATGTACAACTCGATGAAGGTTTTTTTTGTATACTCGCTCACTAGGCACACTACGAGCCATGCATTTCGATCCAACAAATAATTTGTTGATGTAGGTCTGTAAAAATAGAATTAATTTAATATTACTCATTCGCCTTGTTAACATAATAAATTTAATAAATTTTCTATTTATGATACTATGAATTACCACACCACGCCTCTGCAGTTGTATCAAAGTTATATTAATCCATTTACGGAGCTTACTTTTCGTGTCCTTTAAATGAGAACAAACGAGACGGCAATATAAATATAGACTTACTCTTTCACTGCTAAGGCGCACATACCAAGAAAACAGGTTTCACTATAGGGTATAGGAATTCATTCCCATCTTCTTTTCATCACGAAAAAATGCTTGCTATTTTTGAATTAAAAAATGGCGCGAAAGTTCGACTTTTATATTTTCATTGGACTAATGTCACTAAATGTTATTTATTTATGTTATAGGCCTGCTTAGACATGGATTTGTACATAACCGATTCACTCCAGGACATGCTGGACATGGATATCAAAAATGAAATAGCGACAGATTTAAGCAGCATCACAGATTTTTCCGTTAGTATTTGTTTAACCAATTCATATAATTGAAATTATATTAAAAAAAATACGCAATACAATTATATTCTTATTTTACAGGACTCGTTAGGCTTAAACTTTTCAGAAATGCCACCTTTGTTGGATATGGACACAGACAATTCAGTCACATGGCTCAATAACTCTTCATCAAGTTTTGTACACAATCTCGATTTATATGGGTCAGAAGCTAACGCGGTTATGGTAAATCCAAACTCCGTTATGCCTTCATCCTTTGCAGAAACACCAGTTAAAAGTATCGTCAAAGAAGAAGCATCCAACCTATTACTAACTTCAGCTGCAAACAATGATCTCAACAATAGCACGTCGCTAGCCAGTCCAAAGGAGGAAAAAAGTCACTTAACATTTTCCCCCAACGCAATAAAAGTTTCAAAAGTACAAGAACCTGAAGAACCGCCGCCTAAGAAACTAGAGGAACCCACACAAATGGTCATATACGTTAGAAAGCAAGATAAAACTGTAGTAAAAGACTTGTTAAAAGATTTAGACAGTAGTAAAGTCAAGAGCACAGCGCCCACAATAACGCCAACCGTGCGAATAAAAGCGAGTCAGCCTGAAATTTTGAAAGTGAACAACAAAAACTGTTCGATTTTAAATAGTAGCCAAAAAATTATACAATCTTTAGGAACGAAAACTATTATATCGGGGAATATACACATATTGGACGCTCAGCAATCTAGAACAATTTTAGGTAATGGGAACAAGAATCAGGCGACGATTTTGTTAGATAATGCGTCTTTGAACAGTAGTAGGCAAATAATAAAGACTGCTGTAAACGGAGCGTTCACGGTCGATACGAGTCAAGGGAAGTACGTGAATAACAAGGCAGTGCCAGGGGAGTTCCCTAAACCAGCGTATTCGTACTCCTGCTTGATAGCCATGGCACTGAAAAACTCAAGGACAGGAAGTTTGCCGGTCTCAGAAATTTATAATTTCATGTGGTAAGTAGTTTTCCATTAAGGCAATATTTGTTTATTTTTAAATAACACATGTACAAATTGATGACTAGCATGAATTAAGTATATAATTAGGCAAAATAAAAAATGGTTTTTTTATAACATAAGTAACAAAATTTTAGTTGTAATTTTTTTTTTGACTAATTGAACAAAATAGTGATTTTAAAAACATTCCAGGAAAAACAGAATTTACATATATATATATATATATATATATATATATATATACATAGGTAGACAAAAAATCGCAGTATAAAACGATAGACGATTTAAAATTACAAATAGTTTACCCCAATATCTAAGTTCCAATATTTTTTGAAGATAGATCATGGATATTGAATATTATATATGATTCTTTAAATTGGAAATTCAACCCGCACCTGTCATATTTTGTCACACAATTCTCTGCCGTGATGATGAAGTCTTGAGATGTCTAAATATACATAACATTTGATTTATTTTTTCAGTCAACATTTCCCATATTTTAAAACGGCGCCAAATGGATGGAAAAATTCTGTACGACACAATCTTAGCTTAAATAAATGTTTTGAAAAAATAGAAAAACCCTCAACAAATGGAAGTCAAAGAAAGGGTAAGTGAACTATATTAACCATAAACAACACTTCATAAATATAAAAACTTTGTTTTCTCTTCACGCTGTATCCCGCATAACACAGGGTAGATGAGAAGAAACCTAGTATTTATAATCTCTTGCCCACGAATCTCCTAAATTACGAGACATTGCGTGTTAAGTGGCCAAACTCAATGCCGCGTTTAGTCTTACGAGAGCGAGACAATGAAAATATTATTTTTTTTCTCCCGAGTGGGAATCGAATACACGCTGACGCTTACAGTCTTATAAAACATAACGTATTAAATATCAGAAATAACAAATGATATATATTACAGGTTGTTTATGGGCCATGAATCCATCAAAAGTTGGTAAAATGGATGAAGAAGTGCAAAAATGGTCGAGGAAAGATCCGCAAGCTATCAAGAAAGCTATGATTTATCCAGGTAATTTAATAAACGACATATATTACAATTTAATAAGTTGGGTGCCATTATGGCGCAACGGCACAGGGTCTGGCTATGAGCGTGACTGTTGTGGGTTCGAATCCCATAAGGGTGATTGAGTCACTAGGATTCTTTTGCCTAGACCCTAGACCTTGCCATATGCGGGATATAGGGTATACATATCCTACAAACTGAATCCACATTATTTTTGGTTTCTCAATAGAGTGCTAAATATTGTTTCTTATACGTGATTAATCACTTGTCATTTTGTAGCTTTATTTTGTTATATGTTTTATCTTATTTATTTTGTAATATGGAACTTTTTTTATTTAAAACAAATATATTTTTACGTTGGCTCTAAAAATATTTAAAAAGTAATTGAAACATAACACTTCGTATTTACTTACCACCATTCGCCGCCAATGACTGAGTCAAGGATTACATGTCGATTTTAGTAAGGAATCTTGACACTCGTATAAGTTTCAATATTTATTTCAATAATATAGCTTTTTAAGTATAAAGTTTGAATAAAATATTTATAACTAAATAACTTAATCACTAATATTTATTGTATTGTATATTTGATATTAATATTAAAAGAAAATTATATATAAAAAATCGCCAAGAAGGCTGTCGTGGCGCAGTGATATAGCGCCGACTGTAAGCGGTTTTGGGTTCGGTACGAATGAATTACCATTTCCTCCCTTTATTTCGCCACGCGATGCGCAATGTATCGGAAACCGAGGAGCGGAGTGTCTATACTATATTTACTCCCAACAACACTGCTATATGCAGGGTACAGCGAAAAGTATAGCAACTAAAACCGCACGCAACATTCCAGAAAGTCTAGAAGCGCTAGAGCGCGGCGAGATGAAGTACAGCGGCTTCGGCAGCGACAACGACGTGGACGACGAGACGGAGGCCGACGCGGACGCGGACGCGGAGATGGACGACGTGGAGATAGACCCCGAGGTCAAGGAGGCGGACGAGGAGACCGTTATTGAACAGGTACTGATGTTGATGAATCGTTTGTTTGATTTTAGCTTAATGAAACTTTTTTGAATTGCATTCGATATAAATGTCATAACGAGATGTTATCATTAAACTTTTGTGTTTATGTTAGCAAAATAAACAATATAAATTTAAATAAAGTGAC
>DWAO01000504.1:0-25022 GCA_018230605.1 Heliconius congener
ATATATATATATATATATATATATATATATATATATATATATATATATTTAAATAAGAAAATCTTACTGTCACAGAAAATTTCTTCCCCATTCTTAAACCAGGTTAAAATTGGAGGCGGATTGCCAACAACTTGGCAAGTCAAACGAACTGGATATGTAGCTTGAACTCGCCTATCTCGTAAACGCATCGTAAATTGAGGTGGATATTCTCCGTCCAAACCAGCAGATCGTTCTCTGCAAAAAGTAATAAATAATTAAAATTAAAATGTTTACATTACGAGAAAGTTTTATTTAATCTACGATGGCATAATTTCAAAGAAAATGTATCCTACCTTTTTAATTTGGCATCAGCTTCCCAAATATGTCGGTCTGTAATAACAGTCATTCTTGCGTATGTTGAAGACCGACCAAGAACATTTGTCGCTTCACAACTGTATCTGCCTTCATCTTCAATTGTCACTTCGTTAATATGGAACGTAGTATTGAGATTTTCAATATTAATCTTAATCTTTCCAGGTTCTTCAATTTCATGACCATTTTTCATCCAAACTATTTCTGGAGTGGGCTTGCCACTAAAACTACAACTTAGGACTGCTGATTCACCAGCAAGTACTTTAAGCTGACCAGGAAGAATTTCTGTAAATTCTGGTCGATCTCCGGACAAACCGATTCCAACTGGCACAGAAGTTTGCACAGACTCGCCCCAGCCGTAACGATTTCTTGGAGTAATTCTAAAATGATATTCATCACCCTGTTTCAAATTAAAAGCGTCGAAAGAATTCCTTGGCGTGATACCCAATTCTAACCAACGAGCTCCACCTTCCTTACCAAGACGCCAACCTTCAACTTTATAGGCTAGAATTGGTGCTTTTGCTTGAGTGTCTGATTTAGGCCAAGCCAAAGATATCCAGTTGTTTCCGCCATCCACAACACTAGGTTCACTCGGTATCCGATCGGGAACAGCTAAAAAACAAATAACTATCGTTGTGCCAAACGGTGATATTTGGCTCCTTTCCAATATAGACTTTGATCAAGCTTAAATTTATATAGCTTATTTATGTGTATATAGAACCGAAGGGTATTGTTGTAAAAAAATAAATAATAAACTTATAATTACTTTTTTATTAGAATAATATTATACATTACAAACAATAACATAAATAATGAGTCGGGGCAAAAGTATTTTCTATATTTTCGAAGTAACTAGCTGGTTTTAATACCATTGAATTTTCAATATGCAATAAATAAAAAAAAGTAGTTCCCGCCATTTTTCAATTGTTTTTCAAGAAAAAGCCCGGCCTGACTCGGAATAAAGTGATGCTATGTGTATGGTGGGATTGGAAAGGAATCGTCCACTGTGAGCTTTTGCCTACGGATAAAACTGTCGAATCTGACCTCTACTGTCGGCAACTGATGAATAAAAAAAGCTGGTGAATAGGAAGGGCGTGGTGTTCCACCATGACAACGCCAGATCGCACTCATCTACAGCCACGCAGCAAAAAGAGCTTGGCTGGGATGTGTTGATGCGTCGACATTAGAAATTTCCTGAAAATTTCTACAGAAATGGGATCATGGCACTACTCATAAGATCAAAAATTCATTGATCAATTCGGCACATACATATTGTAAATAAATAACTACATATTGTATATTGTATACATATTGTAATATCTAAAAAAAATATTTTCCTTTGTATGAACAATATGAAAATACTTTTGCCCCGATCTTATATTAAGTATAGATTGATAGATTCTGTATTTACTTACATTTATAGTTTCTTTCTATCGACGAAATAGCTAAATCGTCCATCGGATAAGTCCAATCAGATATAAGACTGTCAGAGGAAGCACGTTGTCTTATCTAAAATTTAAGTAACAAATATATTACGTTTTAAAAAATTTTAGTCATTCTTATAATTGAATTATATGAAACCAAATTATCAGATCCAGGAAAATGTATATTGGACAACTATAGTCACACTAAATGTATGTTTCACTTCCAGCTTCAACCTCTTTTTCATTATATTATAGATTTGTATGGTTTATATTCGCATATTTGTTTAAATTACATTAATGAAACTTACCACAACGGTAACAAACGCCCTATCACAACCATATGCATTTCTTGCAAATATACAGTAGGTGCCCGCATCAGACACAACACTCCTCTTTAAAGTAAATTTAACATAATCATCAGAAGTCATTTTGCAAACGCGCTGGCTGTTTGTAATGTCCCTCATTCCTTTCATAAAGAAGACTGTAATAATACACCCAATTGTTAGTCATTTCTTGTTTAAACGTGATTTAATTTTTTTATTTATTTAAGAAAAAAGTAAAGATTTTTACCTTTAGGTTTTGGGTCTCCTTGTACTCTAAATGAAATATTTAAATCTTCGCCCATCGAAATAAGTAAATCTTTAGATGGCCGACTGACAATGGTAGCTGGTTTTCCGTCAATCAGGTTAGGCTGAACGACTGTTATAGATGCATTCATATCAACGTTGCCAGTGTTACTCCAAGCTCTACATGTATATAAGCCTGATTCTTTTTCTGTTACATCAGTAAGTGCTAGTGTATAAATTTCATGATCAACAAATGTTTGGGCATTTCTATATTGTTCTGTAACTGACTGCCCCTCTCTTAACCATTCTACTCTTGTAGGTGAACCTCTAATTTCGACTTGTAATCCAATTGTACCGCCACTGACTACCTTGTGATCAGGTAACACATTGGTAAAATGAGGACGACGCAATTCTTGCTTCAAATGTATCTTTTCCAATGACACGATATTGGCGTTTATTTTACTTTGTTTATCTAGAAATTACAAAAAATAAATAAAATATGTACAATATTGAGTAAATAAACATATAAATTATATTTAAAATTATGCTTACTATCAAAATAAACTTCGTGGTATATTTTGTCTGACCATACAGAATTTTCAGCTTTACATGTATACTTTCCAGAATCTTCTGAAGTTGGTGAGCTAATTGTTAATCTGCAAACACCATCAGCTAAGTAGTGGGCTTGAAACCTCTCATTTAAAATTATAGGCTTATCATTTTTGTACCACGTTATCATGGGTAGAGGCTGCCCTCGTATTCTGCATTCTAATATCAATTCATTTTCCGCTAAATGATACGTATCTGTAAATCAAATTTATAAATGTTTGTAATGTGTTTTTTTATGAAAAATCTAAAAGACAAAAGATTTTTTAGATACAAAAACACATTACAATTACTCGTTTACTTTTATAACATTTACCTCTAATAGATCGCGTAAATGTTGGCGGTATAGGTGATGCTTCAAAGCTAGGGTAGACTTTTAGATTTGCTGACGATGTAATAGAACCATTTTCATTTGAAACACTGCAGCTATATTCTCCAGAATCGGTAGGAACTGCGTTTAAAACTTCTAAAGTAATCAAGCCTTCTACTATTTTAATCCTAAATTTTTGTTTATTGTCCAATAAAACACCATTTTTATACCAAGTTATAATAGGATCAGTTGGAGATAATATACTACAAGTTAGTTTTACTCGGGAACCTTCTACAGCAGTCCTATCGGTTAAGTGCGTTGAAAATACAGGTTTTCTCTTTACATCTCTAGAAATCCCTGATCGCTTTTCTGAAGCTATGCATCTATTTTCACTTTTTGCCTTCAGTACTTCTTTATTTCCTTCAAATTGTTGCTCTGTTTGTGGAGGCAATGACGATCTCAACTGAGATTCATATAGTAAAGTTTGTGCTTTGTAAATATTTGGATATTGCGAAGTTGTCTTGACTTGTGGCACTGTATCTTGTGTATCAAAATTTTTAGGTACATAGCCTGGAGGCTTGCTAAATTCTAATGCATAATCAGCTTTAATGTGTTGCACATTTTTTAATAATTCTTCGTTTACATTATTATTTCCTATACTTTTACTTTTCTGTACTTCACTATTTTCATTTCTTTCCTTTTCTTTATTCATGTGATTATTGTTATCAAAGTAATCGTTGGTAATCACACTGTTTATAATATTTACTTCCTTTCCCTGAATTTCTTTGGAGTTGACCAAAGTATAATCATTATGACTTTTTCCTTTATTATTTACTTCTACTTTAATTTCATTATTGCCTGTAATTATGTCAATTTTTTCCTTTTCAACGTACTCATTAGACTTAATTCGTTCTTCTTGTTTTTCTTTAACTTCATTTTTTGGTGCCCTTCCTCTCTTACCATTTTTGTGAACTCTTTTTTTGTTCTTTTCATTATCATTTACACTTATCTCATTTTGCACATTATGAGCTAGTATATTTTGTTCTTCTTTAGTATCTGGTTGGTCATCTGGAATGTTATTTGATTTAATTTCTAATTCATTACTTGTAAGTGGTAATTTTTGATCTATTGTTTCTGATGTATGTTTTAAGTTTTCCTCTACAAGTTTTGTCTTTACTTCATAGTCCGCAATACTTTTTAAAATATTCTGTTCTATTTCTTGATTTTCTAAATCTTTTTCAGGAATTTTTATATTGCTTGTATGAGGACTTGGCACTTTATTTGTTTCAATTGCATTTTTTACAGCTGGGTTTATATCACCTTCGTTTTCATAGCTATAAACTTGTGTTTCTGTTTTATCGTCATCATTTATAAAATCTGATATTGTAAGAATATTATCATCTTCTAAATGTTTTATTTTAATTTTATTGGGGTCGTCAACAATATTTTTTTCTTCAAATGCTGCTTCAAGCTTTATCCTTAACTCGATCTCTTTGCCCTTTTCAGGCTTAATAGCAAATCCTGAATTATCTTTCTTTTGAGTTTTTTCTATGCCTAAATTATCTTTAACGATATTTTTTATATTGTTATTTCCTTCTGAAATTTCAGTTGGCTTGGGAATCTGACCTTCTACTTGTTGCATTATGTTTTTAGAGTCCTCTTCACAAATATTTTCTTCTGTGTTAGTAGTTATATTTCCTAAATTTTTTTGCGCTAATTTTGTTTCAGATTCTAGCTTTAATTTGATTTCTTTGTCCTTTTTAGGTATAATAGTAGATTCTGAATTATCTTCCTTTCGAGTTTTTTCTATGTTGATGTCATCTTTAACGATATTTTCTATATTATTATTTGTTTCTAAAATATCAGCCATTGGTTCGGAAATATTAACCTTTTCCTGTTGTATTAACTTTTTAGATTCCTCTTGAACAACATTTTCTTCTATATTAGTAGTTTTATTTGCCAACCTTGTCAAAATTTTTGTTCCTTCCTCAGAGTATTCATTTATAACAAAATTTTCCTTTTCATCTGGTATCTCGTTTATTTCATTACTTATTTTTTCTTGTAATTCTTTACTTTGCTCTTTAATAGCTTCACCGGTTTCTCCTATTTTGTTAATTTTTTCTTCTTGTTTCTT
Source organism: Heliconius congener (assembly GCA_018230605.1). Lineage (NCBI taxonomy): Eukaryota > Metazoa > Arthropoda > Insecta > Lepidoptera > Nymphalidae > Heliconius > Heliconius congener. The sequence continues at coordinate 5,392 of DWAO01000504.1, forward strand.
TTTAATAATATCATCTTGCATATCATCCACTACCTCCTTTTGTATATTGTTTTTTTTATCTGACTTTGAACTCGTCTTTTTTTTCTTTTCTGTAGTATTTAAATCAAAGTCTGTTCCCGTAATGTCTTCCATATTTTCTTGTATTGTGAAAGATTCTTGAATAACACTAAATTCTTCCGAGTGAGTATTTATTAGAGCCTCAAGGTTAACACTTTTTTCTTCATCTGATTCTATTAATTTATCCGAGTTCTCCGCTTCTTTTTTAGAATTTTTATTTTCTTGCCTTTCTGCTTCGTCTCTTTTATATTTTATGTCAGATTCTTTGTTATTTTTGTCCCTAATTTCTTTTACTTCTTGATTATTGTCTTCCATTACATGTGATATTCTGTCACGTTGGGTACACGCAGAATCTTTATTTAATTCAATTTGTTTACCTACCACTGACTCCTCAACAGTTTCTATATTTGAGTCTGAAAGCTGACAATTTTGTTCAATATATTCAGATGGTATTTTTTCAGAAACGTCACATGTACTCTTCTCTGGTATATTTATTAAAAATGATTCCACGTCGCCCTTGTTATGTCTTATATCGTCTTGCTCATTTCTTATACTATCTTGACTTTTTACTTCACCTTTGTTATTTTCTGTGGCAGATTTTCTTTTCACGTTATCTTTTTTGACAGATTTTTCAACAGCATCAACATTTTTTTGTAACTCTACATCTTCTAGATTTTCTTGTAAAGACAAGTTATTTTGCATAAGTTTCTGTTCTTCTTTATCCAACATATTTTTTTCTTTTATTTCAAGATAAGATGTATCTTTTGTCTGTTCTGTTTTATCGCTGTCTTCAGCTTCTATTACTTTCGGTATAATATCTATCATATCTGTTTTGTTGTCATGGCTAAATATATCATCCTTTATTTGAGTCATGTCATCTACTTCAGCGTTCTGATCGATTTGTTCTATTGATCCTGAAAGCTTATTGATTTCTTCATATTTTTTTAATGAATCTTTCTCGAAATTATCGCTGTTATTCATATTTTTTTCTGATTCGCTACAAATTTTTGCATCAGTATTCAAAATAGCTTTATCTTCTACGGTTACATTTTTAGTAGCAGTATCTATAGCATATTCATAATTGAAATTTTGAGATGTTCCTTTATGTGGATCCTCAGTAGTAGTAGTATCTTCTTCTGTTTTAGGTTCTTCTTCTGATCTAATGATTTTTTCTTTTATACTTTTATATTCTATTGTGCTGCTTTCAGAAGTATCTTCGTCTTGTCCAGCTACAATTTCCATATTTTTAGAAAATATCTTAATTGTATTTTCTTTTTCTTTGTTACCATTGTCGAATGACCCAAGATTGGATTGTACTAATTCTTTATCTGTTCCAATTTCTTTAGGCAATTTAAGCAAATTATCATTTGACTTTTTAGATGTAGATTCTAATTTAATAGATGTTTCTGATTTCTTTGATTCTTGATCGTATATCGATGCCATAATTTCCAAATTTTGACCAGATTCTTCTTGTATTTGTAACTCCCTATTACATTCAATAGTGTCTCGAATATTTATTTCCATATTAACATCAACTGCATCTAGTTCTTTATCATTTATTAAATTTATTTTATTTACTTCATTTTCTTTTGTAATATTTATAACATTATTTTCCTTATTGAAATTTAATGTTGTTTTTTCTGTTTTTATGGTAATATCGTCTATGTCTTTTGGTTTTAAAGGCTTATTATTTTCTTCTTCTGGTATTAAATTTTGAGCAAGACTGTCCTTTTTGTCCTCTATGATTTCTTTTTCTTTTATTAAAATGTTCGAACTTTCCTTTAAATTTTCCCTGTTGGATGATGTCACGTTTTCGATTGTTTCCTTTGGGTAAGCTATATTGTTAGGGTTAGGATTTAAGTCTTTACTATAATCTATAACTTGTTTTTCATCTTGTGTAGATTTTTGATCTTCTATTTTGCTCGTTTGAGTAAGTTGTGGTTCTAATACAAATACTTGTTTTTCTTTGGCTTGTAATAATTCCGGTGATTCTTGTTCATCTACTGTATTTTTATCATGTATTTCTGCTGTTTTACTTGGATATAACATTATGTCGCCATTTTTAGTTTCTTCACATATTTTTTCTCTAGGCTCATCGTTAATAATTTTAATTGCATTTTTTTCATCAGTTTGTGTTGCAATATTTACTATCTCTTCAGTATCTATTTTACTTAAAGTATTATCCGTATTATCTGTCATAATATCTTCTGTCAGATTTACAGTATTGCTGTCTTGTACTTTTAATTTTCCATTAGTGCTCTCTGCATCACATCTGTCAACTAAATAATCATTTATATTTTCTGCCGTATTATTTTCTTCATTCTTATTCTCGGACACTGCATATTCCCATGACAAATCTGACGAACGGTTGATTCCATCTTCAAGTTTTTCTCCTATAAATAAATTGTATTTCGATTGCATTTCGTTACTTTCTTCTTGTTGATATTCTTTTAAATTATCATCTAAAATTATCGCTTTAGTTTCCTTTTCTAAAATAAATTTGGTATTTTCTTGTTCATCTTCGAAATTAACTATCTTTTCTTCTTCACCTTTTCCAACTATTTTATTTTCTTCTGGTTGTCCTTCATGCGTATGTTCAATAACTTGTGACGTATCCTCTTTTTCATAATTTCCTAGTAGTTCGGATGATACTTCTACTGAAAGTTCTTCAATCACAGAATTTAAATTTATTTCCGAAGTATTTAGGATATTTTCTTCTATATTTTTCCTCATGATATTAGAAAATTGTAAAATATTTGTAGATATTTCTTTAAACATGGGTATTTTATCTTTTACTTCAATCGTTACCTTATTTTCAATTTCATGTATATTGTAACAAAGACAGGCTTGAATACATTCGCTTTTTTCAGGCTCATTTTTTTCTACAATAATTTGAGATAACGTTGAATATAATTCTGCAAGTATAATCTTAGTAAATGCCGCATCATTGGGTAATCTAGCTGTTTTATCCAGACTAATGTAAAACTTTATATCTTCAAAATGATTTAAAGTCTTGCGAAGATTTTTTGCAAGCAATTTCCAATATGGCTTATTATCAAGTTTTAATATTTCACTTATAATTTTCAAAGATTGTAAAATGTTTCCAGATGGTTTTCCATAATTATCGTACATGTATTGTTTTTGTATACTTGAAACAGTCCCTCGCATGTTGGAAATACTGCCATAAACAGAATGTACAGCTGTTAACATACTATCCCTTGTCACTAAATCCATATTAATTTCATTATTAATATCTTTTTCTAAGGAAAATATTTTTTCCTCGATTTCATCCAAGCTTTCGATGACTTCTATTCCTCCTATAATTAATGTCTCTGCATCGGTAAAGTATTTTGATCTCAAAATTTTCATTGTATTCTTAATGTTAATTAAATTTGAAATAATACATTTATAATTGTTATCATTACAGCCAGAAGCTTTTTCTAATAACTCAATTGATTGTTGGGTGTCATCTGAACATTTCGAAATAATATTCAATTTTCGGTCAATTATTTCAATACTCTCAATATTATTTAAAGAAGACACAACTGTTTGCAAATTGACACAAGCTTCTTTTAATAAAGCTGTAGGACAGTGTTCATTTACTTGAAGTTGTACGCTTCTTACGTTGCATTCTAAATCTTCTAGGCTTTCATGAAACGTGTCCTTGATAGTATCATCGTATTCAAATTTTAGTTTCATAATAATTGTTTGCACTTCATCAAGAGTATTTTGAACAACTTCAGACCTATTTTCAGAGAGAGTACCAGTGGATAAATCAATTATATTAGTAACTTCTTGCAAAAGAATTTCCAATCTTTCAAAAGAATTTGTCTCCGCATCTGCAAAAAAATGTACTTATATAAATATAAATGTTGAACTATAAATATAAGGAAATAAGCAGTAAGCAAAAAAATCTCAGAACAAACTCATAGCGTAAAAAATGGATCCAGTGTTTAGATATTCTCCAATTGTTGCTTTATTTAGATTTTAGTTGTTGAGTGCTAAATAGCATAAAGTTATAACCTATTGTAATAGCGAATGTGCAAATAAAAATTAAGTTTATAACCAAACTTTGTATATTTTAATCATAATATATAACTGAAAAACACACCTAGTTGTAAATTTTCACTTTCATTTACGTTATGGATAATAGAACTTTCGGCAGGCTTTAATTGTTTATCATTTTCATCTACAGTTGTAATATTTGCGTTATTTCTTATTTCTTCACTATTTGCAATAACGTTCTGTGTACCTGGTGAAAGAATATCTGAAAGATTTTCATAAACGTCCACCATATTCGAAAGTGTCACACCTGAATTTAAGTCTAATTTCTCTACCATTTCAATTGCTTCGTTCTTGACAAGATCCTGAGATACAATTAATTTTGTTTTATCTAGATCTGTGGTCTGTTCATCAACTTGAGACAGAGTAAAACTTATTGCATTATGAAGCGTATCCTTCAAATCGTGGATTATTTTATTGGCCTTATGTAACTCATTTTGACTTTTTAATACTTTTAATTCCGTATTATCCTTATATTCCATTTCACTTAACGAAGATATAGCTTTTTCTAAATTCAAAGCCAAATTTAATTGAGGTTTTGATAATTTCAATGCTTCTGGTCCCTGAAGTGCACACATATTCTGTAATTGGTGTGCTAGCTGAATAGATTCTCTTAAATGTTCAGAATTAATCTCTAAAGAAGATAACATTTCATAATCATTGACAGCTTCTGAACTAACATATTCCTCCAATTGATGTACCAATTTATCTGAAATAAATTTTACTAATTTATACAAAGATATTTTATTCAAATCTACATAATACAATTTAAACTAATATAAATATATATAAACGATCGAAAGTAATAAATTACCTATATTTATATTTAACTTCTCAACTTCGTATATAGGTACTTGAGAATGTTCCACTGTACCTACTGCATCAATACATTTTAATGTAATGTTAGGCGATTCTGTAATTATGTCTTCAATAGTTTTTTCTTCATTTTTACCAATTTCATCTACTTTCTCTGTTATATCTTTAGCTATAATCTTAACCTGATTTGGTTTGATGTCTAAGTTACACGCTTCTGAGCTTGAAGAAAAAATAACTTGTGATGTTATTTTTTCATCAAGTACCTCTATGGCCTGTAGTGTTTCTTTGCATACTGTAGAATTATCTTTCTCATTATTTCCTTCTTCAACTTCTAGTGATGTTCTCACCGTCGTTATAAATAACTGGAGCGATTCACGTAAATTATTTACCACATTTTTCACAATATTCCATTTTTCTTCGTTTACTACTGCTACTATCTCAGAAGACTTGTCAAATGTTATCTCATACATAATTGATAGAGTTTCATTTAAGCTTAACGCTAGCTCAAATTGAGCAAACGACAAGTTCGGCAATTCTTTTTGTATAGGAAACAAATCACCACTCATGTTATTTTTTAAAAGTTCCGCTATTTTAAACGAATGTTCCAAATGTTCAGGGTGAAGAAAAGATGATAAGTTGTCAATAATTATCCTTGTATCTTCTGAAATATATTCTTCTAAATTATTACTAAGTATATCTGAAATAAGAAAAATATTATCCTATATATGATTTACAAGTATGGTAAGATTTTTTGCGACATTTGTTGTTATTTTAAATGTTACTTGCCAGGCCAAGTGTCAAACTAAAGGCTATATTATTGACACACATAAGTGTGCTTTAGGCAAAATTATCATGATTAGGAAGAACTTTTATATCATTTAATTATTTTAAAATATATTATTTAAATTGCTTATTATACGTATTTTTAATAAAGAAAAGATAAATTTATACCTGTAATTCTAGCTAGTTTCTGTTTTGTTGAGTCTTGGAGGATTATTGTCGTGGTATCTTCAAAGAAGTTATCTTGACTTTGTACAGGTACATGAATATTGCCTTCAGAGATCTGCATTTCATTTTCATTAGAAGGTTTTCCATATCCTATATCTTTATTGTTCCGATCTAAGATTTCATTTTCTAAATGAGACATATCTTTAATATCTTTTTCTCGTATATCAGAGTCACACAGTGGCACGTTTACTTCTTCTTTACTTTCAAATGAATTTCCTTTTTGTTCTGAAGATTGCGTAAGGTTATTTACATTTACTTCAATCGCTTCATATTGATCTTTATTCATAGGATTTTCATCAATAACATTCTTCTCACTACATAGTTCTTTTATACATGGTACATCTATTAAATACTTTTCAACAATTACATTTGATCCTGTCAAAATAACTAAATCGTTTTGTAACGAGTTTACAACCTTTACAAGATTTTCGCTATTTTTTTCTGAAATAGACGGTATACATTGTGTTTGGCTCTCAAAAATTTGACTTTGAAGACATATTAATGCTTGTTGCAGTTTTGTAGCCAGCTGTATTTGTTTTTTATTAATTATTCGCTCAATACATTCTTCTTTTACTTCGCCCGCTTCCATCGCTGCTATACTTTGTTGTAGCTCTTGTACTAAATCTGCCGATTGTTTTAAATCATCTACTTTAAGAATAACTGAAATTTCCTCTACAATTTCTATTATTTCTATGTACTGTGCCAAATGTTGCAGTAGAGAGTCGGTATTTTCTGTAAATAACTTTATTTTATTATTTTAGTAGTAACTAGATAAGAAAAGGCATAATTTAATGCCGTATAATTAATTTATCATTAATTTTCATAAAAAATATGAAAAGATTTTGCAAACGGAATCAACTAAAAGTTTAAGATAAAGGTAAAATATAATTGCAATGCTGATAGGATTATTGGTTAAATATACTGTATAAAAAAACAGACACAAATTAAAACATTTTTTATATATAGCAGCTTTATATCTAGAGTCATAATAAATTTGTACGAACTTTCAGCAAAATATTTTGAATTACACATTTATATTTTATTTCGTTGGCAGAACTTACAAAAATTCACAAGGTTACGAAAATATTAAATATAATATGCTTTTATAAATGTAATATAATGTATACCTCACCTTTCGAAATAATCTTCTCATCGGTTTTGTTATCCAACAACAATATTTTATGTAAAACTTTTTCTATATTATTAACAATTTTTATTATAGTATTCACATTTTCACAGTGATTTATATTCTTAATTGTATTCAAAGTTTCATTACACAAACAAATTTTATTCCTGATTTCTAATATTAAAGACAAATCATTGTTACTTATTAATAAACTCTTTAAATCTTCATATTTATTTAGTTGATCACAGACTTGCTCTAAATTACTAAAATTATCTGTAAGTGAAATATTTCCTACTTCAGGTTTTAGTATCAGTTGCTCCTTAATTCTTAAGATTTCATTATAAAACTTATCAATGTTATCATTTGCTTGTAACATATAGTGTATTAAAGAACATTCTTGATTATTAACAGTATTAGTGAATTCTTGATGTAGACCAACTTCTATATCTTTCTGCAATACTTGAGAACATTCCGAAATACATTTAATAATAATCAACATTTTTCCACTGCCGATGGCTTTTTCATAATCTTTATGATCTTTTATTATATTTGACAATTCTTCATAGATGTCTTTAAGCGTATCTTTTTGACTTGATTGTAAAAGATGTGAAACTAAAGAAATAAATACTTCAAATTGCTTAAGAGTTTCGTTCTCTTTATTAATTATTTCTGGTTTTTTTGTGGGACATAAATATAATTCTTGTAGAATCGATGATTGTAAACTCTCAATGTATGGCTTTGTAGATTCTATGAGGCATAAAAATTTATTTAATAATTCTTCATGATTACTACCTCCAATATTACCAATGTTTCTTATACTCGATTCATTGCTAGTAATTTTAGATAAAGGTTTGTTAATAACCACATGAGAGTGATTCTCAACTATTTCCGTTAACAATAATTGTAAATGCTTCAAGCATTCGTCAGTATTAGTCATAAAATGTTTTATTCCATTATGTAAGTCTTCAGAGAGAACTTCATGATGTGTATGTTTAAATTCTTTGAAATTTATACAGACACTATAAAATATTTGTAATAATTTTATCAATTTCTTTGGACTTAGTGGGTTTTTCAACAAATTATATAAAATAATAATTTCATTTTCAAAAGTTTTACAAAAATTTTCGACTTTTAATATGTCGTCCGTTAGTATTTTTTGTGGCAAAACCTGAATATTATTTAAAATACTTTTGACATTATCTCGCACCTGCTTTAGAGAATTTAATTTAACGTCATACTCATTAAACAATATAGTTTCGTACGGCAAAGTCAAGTCATAAGATATATGTACGAGCTCATTTTCTTCTAAGAAAACAATAATATTTTGAATCTCCGTTATATATTCTATGATCAATGCTTCATTTTCCAGTAAACTAGTTTTTAGGGCAATAAATGAAATTACTTCATCGCCTCCGGATATTAAGTCATTATAAAGATTTTCAATGACGCGTTTTAGGTGTATTATTTTAATTTCACCTGGATTGTTAGTTGCTTCCATAAAATTATTCACTTTTTCTTTTAATTCAATTTCTTTATTATTTAGTGGAACATTAGAAGATTTTTTGTCCAATAAAATATTTAAGTTACAACTTATTTCCCGCAAATTTAATATTTTATTTGATATAACGATAGCTGTGTCTATCGCCTCAGTAGCTGGTTGTATTACATTAAAATCATCATCAATGTCATCTAAGTGGTGTTTTAATTGTTGTAAATTTTTTACAAACATGTTAAATTGTACTTTATTTATTTCGGGCAAATCTTTTTCAAATGGAATGTTAGAAATGTCAATTTCTGATAGCTTATGACTAAGCTCTTGTAGGGATTTAATTATTTCTGTTACTTGTGGCGTAACTAACCATTTATAAGCCATTGGATGTAATATTATTTGAAATTGTGAATTTATATCTTCTAAATCAGTAACAATCGACTTGAGAGCTGCGGTTTCATGAACATCTGTAAGAATATCTAATATCTCTATGATCTGTGTATTTTGAACGTTCGTAATGCAATTTTGTATTGGTACTAAGGCTTGAACAGTAGCTGATTGCCATGTACATGGCAAGTGCTCAGCAACTTGTACAGGCGTTTCTTTTATGACTGCTGGTATGAGAATGTCACAAGGCAAAATATCTGCAATTGACTTCAAACCAGATATATCTTCTAATGTAGACATATCATCAACTACTTCTATAATTGGCTGTTCTTGAATAATCACTATGCAACTCTGAAGACTTTTTACTACATTTGCAATACTGCTACTTATATCTGAATAATTCATACTTTCTTTACATTGCGATATAATGTCTTGTTGAAGAATTTGTAATGTGTTGCTTAATTCAAGAAGAGGTTTAGCATATTCATTTAATGCTTGACTGTGTTCTTGGTTGTCGACATTTTCATATAAAACTTCATTTAATACAGTCAGAGTTTCATGTAAGTTACATATTTGGTATGCAATAGATTCTGTGTAAGATAAACTGTCAAGATCTGACATCTTTTCGTCATTTTCAGCTTCTTGTACTATATTTGCTATATTATATTTAAGATCCTCTAAAATTGGACAAATTTTATTTAAGGCACATATCAATGGTATGTCTTTAACTGTCTCATGCGGTGTTATACTGCTTAAAGCAGCAATCGTATGCTCGAGGCGTTCTAATAAGGGAGTAACTGTGTTTTTGCTGTATTGTTCTAGGGGCAAGTCTTGAGTTATTTCTAATTCTAAGCTATGCATTACGTCTTGTACATTTATTATAGATTCATGTATACCATCCAATACTTGTTTGATACACTCCGATACAGGCAAAATTAAATCTGACTCAAATGAATATTCATTTATGTTTCTTTGAATGATTTTAAGTGTATTACTTATAGTAGCGAGAGCAAGAGTATTATTTGATTCGATATTTTTTAACGAAGCATTAACCCTATTAACACCATCACAAATTTCTAATAAGTTTACATATTTATTACCATCATTACTTTCAATAACATTTTCAAGGACTTTAGTTAAATTTTTATGAAATTCTGACATATGGGTTTTTACGATTGGCGTAGTTTGTAATAAAGGCAAATTATTTTCTAAAGTAATTAATATTTGTGCCATTTTTTGCAGGACTTCTAATTTGTTGTCATTATTTAAAATGTCGTATTTTCCAATTTTCAACTCCAGATTAATAAGATGTTGAGAGATTTCTTGTATATTTAATTTAATTGTACTTATTTTTTCTTTTAAATTTTCTTTGTTATCATTTTTATCAACATCTTCAGAAAGTTGTTCAAATGATGTTCTTAATTTTAAAACAGGGTGCATGACAGCCTCTATTATTTCTGTATTGTACTTTTGCAAATCAGATTTTGTTTCAAATATTGACAAATTTTCTATATGTTCTAAGGCGCTTTGTAAGTCCTGAATTGGGACGGCCATATCATTTAAAATAATTTCACTATTGGCGTTTTTAATATTATCGTTAGTTGAAATATCTACTACACTTAAAATTTGTAGTAATGATTTCAAAGAATTATTCAATTCATATATTACTTTTTGAGTATCATTGAGGTGCTTTGATTCAACAGATACTTCATTGATGTTGGTTTCAATACCCGTATTTTCAATTTTATATTTTTCCACTGTTTCTAGTGAATAATTTATAGTACACAATAATTCGTTAGTGATTTTTTCTATGTTTCTATTTTTAGGTTCAACAGGATCATAATCTTTATGTATGGTAACAATTCCTTTTATTAAATGTTGTAATTCATCTGCACATTTCTCAATAATAGATATAGAAGTCTTTTGTACAAATGTTTTGTTTTCACTTTCAATTTCTATACATTTACTAACTATTGTTAGTGATTGTTGCAAAACTGCAAGGGAATCTGGTAACCGATTTATCAAAGGTGTTACCATTGAAGAGCATTCGCTTATTTCCTGTATAGCGTCGATAATACTATGAATTTCGGTCAGGGGTGTTAAAATACTATTAATTATTTCCAGACTCTGTGAAGCAGTGGCGGCGGTCGTCATTAGTTCTGACTTAAGAATTATGTCACGTTCAATAATTTGTACTTCGTTAATAATCTTTGTAATAAACGAACCTACGTTAGTAATTTCTGTTTTAAGTCTTTCTAGATTTGCAAAAGTATTAGCGTTATTACTTTGTAATGTTTCTTCTGCGAGATTTTCGTTAGTTTTATTAATAGATTTTTCACTTTCAGAACTTGATCGTCTTGAACTAGTGCGACGTTTTTTAGAATTTTTATTTATTGTGTTCTCCACTTCAACAGCTTGTTTCAGTATTTCATCTCTGAGTAAAACTGTTTTAGTGATTTCAGAAGATTCTTCCAAAGAAGGCTTAGAAGATTTTGACTTTGGTTTCCCTGAACTACGTGCACTTGCAAAACTTTGTAAGTCACTTTCAGATAAAGCTTGAGTGTCATCATCTTTCTTCTCCTCAGAAGTTGATTGATCTCTTGACAAACTAAAATAATCATCAACACTTTTTTGTGAATCCGATTTTTTTCGTTGTAGCTTTGTGGGAATATCGGCTTTTTCTTCTGATAATAATGCTATGGTTTTTTCCAAATAATCTTCGTCATTTACAGATTCCTGGTCTAATGAAAGCTGTGGTGGCCCATTTTCATCAGCTATTGATATATCTTCTATGTCAGCTTCAGTTCTAAGATCTTCTTCGGGAGAGGTAAAATATTCAGGTGATACATCAATAATTATAGCTTCCATCAGTAAATTTCCAGATGTTGAAGTCTCTTTGACAAATCTTAAGGGAGGAAGCTCAACAATATTATGTTCCGTAACATTCTCTGAAAGTTGGTCAGCATACATTTCCACTATTTGCAACGCTTCTTCTTCAGTTAAGTCTGGAGTTTCATATAAAGACACCGAAACTTCTTTACCATCAAATGAAAATGATATCTCCCCTTTTTCATCTAAAGTAATATCTCCAATAGGTGTATCGTACATTTGAGAAGTTCTTTCTTCATGAATGGTGCTAAGTGACAAATTTCTTTGCAAAACTTGTTCGTCAGCCTTTTTCTTGCTTTTAATTTTCATGGAATCTTCAAAACCAAGCAACGATGCAGAACTAGCAGCAATTCCCATACAGTTTTGTGCTTCACAAGTGTATGTACCTAGGCAACATGTTCCATCTTGACCAGAAATTATTCTATGAATATCACCTGGCTTTAATTCTTCACCATCTTTATACCACTTAAGGACTGGTTGAGGAACACCAATCACCTTACATTCTAAATTAACAGCTCCTTCATCAGATAAAATAGCTTGAAGATTTTCAAGAAATCTTGGTTTTTTATAGTGTCGTGGTATGATTAGTTTAAGAAAACATGATGTTACACTATGTCCATAATCATTCATAGCAACACACTTCCACTCTGCTTGGTCCATAAATTCTAGATTTTGTATATCCAAAAAGAAGCCTTGGTCTTCTTTTCCAAGATGACAACGAGGAGATTCGTCTACAGGTTGATCGTCTCTATACCACAATACTGTGGGTTCCGGCGGAATGGCAACTGTAATAGATATTAATCAATTATAGTAAAACATTTTATTTATTAATAGACTCCGAAATTATACAGTTATTATATAAGATATGATTTAGGCCAGTCGTGGCGCAGGAGCATAAAATTTTACTGTAAAATCGACTGGTTGTGGGTTTGATCCGCACTCGAGGAAATGAAATATTTATTAACAATTATATTTTCATTACTTTGCTCTGGTTTCGAGGCCAAGCCCGGCGTTGAGTCCGCCACCCAAAGTGGGGAACGGAGTGTCTTAACACTAGCTTCCCTCTACCTGCCTACCTTGCTGTGTGCGGGATACAGCGTGAAGCTGATTCTTTAAAATTACATAATATAAGCAATATTTACCTTTAATAATAAAACGGAATGGTTCATCAATCTTTGCTTCAACACTTTTCAGCCCTTGCAAGAATTTAGGTGCTTGATTTTTTGAAAATAGTTGAAGCTTTTCTTCTTCATTAAGTTGATTTTGGATGTCTTCCACAGTAAGTTCTGCAGAACTACTAGCTTGTCCCATACAATTTCGGGCTATACAACAATAGGAGCCTAAAGAGTTAGTGCCAGTAAGCTGATACACATCTCCAGGTTTTAGTTCTTGACCATCTTTAAACCAACTTAGCACCGGTGTAGGAAAACCGACTACTTTGCACTCGAAGGAAACAAGCCCTTCTTCAGTCAAAACAGCTTGTAAATTTTCCATAAAACGTGGCTTTCGATAATTTTTGGGCACTAAAATATATAAAATATTTTTTTGTAGTAACAAATTATCACATAAAAAATATGTTTCGTTGTTAACTGATTTTTAGGAACTTGGATAATATTTACCATCCATGGACACATAGCACGTGGAGATTCCAACTCGACCCCCTGCGCTCGTCGCCACGCACTTCCATTCACCTTCGTCAGGCCACTCTGCTGACGGAACCTCCAACAAGTAGCCACCCACACCATCTTCAAGCACATGATATCTAGAATGTTAAATTTATAAAAACAAAAAAATGTTAATATTACATATATATATGATTGTAATGTTTACGTAAAACTAGGTTACGCAAGCTTACTCCATTAAGAATGTTATTATACATTTGGCTATGAAACATATGAGCTATACCTGAAAGTCTATTCTAAAGAAAATAGATAATATTATTTTTCTTTTTTAGGACGTATAGTGTAGACTCTCCGTTTCTCACGTTTCTAATTAATTTGAAACATCTCGGTAACAGATACCAGGTGAAACATTTACCCAAAACACTTTTCATGATCAATGCAGTAGAGAACGCACAGCGTTCTCTACTCTACGTCGTCTTTATGCAAAGCCAAAATGACAGTCCTTTCTGTTACTGGGTTCCCAACGAAACGAAAGGTCCTACGTTGTAGGTGATTAAAAAAATGGTTTATGCAGAAACTGAGGTTTTTGGATCTGCGTCGATGATCCAAAAGATGAAAACCTTACTTCATATGAGGGCCCCAGGGCCCCTAGTTCCTTTGAGATGAAGGTGGGCTTGCTTTCCAAATGATCGCGATACTGGCAGCTAGTAGAAACGTTAAGGCCCAATATGTTGAAACTGATCGCGGCTTTAAGAGGAGTGTTCGCGAAAACTCAACAAATACTGGTTAACGCGCCAACTTGTGTCTTGGAAGTTTAACTTCACTTCATAAGGAAACATTCCCGAATGATGCCTCAACAGAAGACACAAGTTTATTTCGCTACTAGTCGAAATTTCTCTGAGAAAGTCCTTCGTGGCCGTAGTATTCTATTATCCAGCGTCATCTGCATAGTGTTGTATGCTGGAATCCTCTAACATTGATATGCAGAAGAAACAGTTTAGGCGATAGCATACAGCCGTACAGGCTGATATTAGTAATAGTTTTTATCAAAAAGATGAATTTTATAAAACAATTACAAAAATTAAAAAGAGCTGAAAAGAAGATTTCCATTACCTTTCAGATGCTTCAATTTTTCCTTCTTTATTGTACCATACAACACTGCGAGGCCATGGAGGTACTACGACGGTACAACTCATTGTGAGACGTTCACAGATCCTCACAAATTGATCTTCCAATTCCTTTGTAAAGATTGGAGGAGGCTCTGGCGTTATTGCACTAAAATTTAAAAAAGAAACAGTGAGTAAAAGAGCAGATAAAGATATGTCTTGAACTATCCTTCTATTTATTTTCTGTAAGTTTTAAAATTTATTAGTTAACGTCGCTCCAAGATGTATTTTGTCCATACTAATTGGACATACACAACACCCGCATCAATACAACTAAAGTCACAGAATTAACCTAAAATTTCTGTAACTTTTGATTTTCTTTAAATATCTAAAGTTTCTCCAGTTAGTATAGACAAAATATGACTTGGAGATTTTGTTAAAAAGACAAAAAAAAATTGAAATGTAAACGATTTTCACTTAAATCGCAGTGGAAACCGGACTTCAGTCTATTTAAATCAAAAATTAAAAATAAAATTAACTTCACGCTGGACCGGACCGCACCGCACGCACACAACTGAGTAGGTCGACTGAGCCAAGTGTTGAGACACTCCGTTCCCTACTTCCCGCCGAACGGCACGCATGAGACATTGTGTGTTGAGTGGCGGAACTCAACGCCGGGCTTTTGCCTTGGTATCAGAGTAAAGAAATAAAAATATTGATAAATAATAAATGCGTCTCCGTCATGGCGCAGGGGCATAACTCTGTCTAAATTAAATTATCGATAATCAAACGAAATTGCGATTAGGAAAATTTGCTTAATTTTTTACCCTGCTATAGGCTGTGTGGAGCCCTCCATACTCGCGCGGCCGACTACGTGAACCTTTGACGAAGAATATGCCCTGCCCATACAATTGATTGCTTCACAGGTGTAAGTACCCAACGATGTAGGGTCATCGGCATTGGCGGTCAAGGCAAATACGTCACCCGCTTTGATTTCCCGACTGTCCTGTAATATTTTTTAAGATGCATGATAATACCATTAGAAGGACTTAGAGAAAAAACTATTTAAACAATACATTAATACGCATATGAAGCCGTTATGGCACAGTGCTTGACTGTAAACGTAACGGTTGTGTGTTCGATCCCACTCGGAGGAATTAATTATTTAATATTTTCATTTCTTTGCTCTGGTAATAAGGCAAAGCGCAGGGTGAGTTTCGCCTCTCAGCACAAAGCGTTTCAAAATATGGCACAAAGTGCATAAAGGAGTGCTTTGAGACTTCTGTTTGTTTTAACTATTTTAATTTTTATAAAGCTTATGAGAAACAGTTGAAAATCCACCACATCAGAAACAGGAAATAAGCCACGAGAATAAAGATAAGATTAATTTCTAGAGAATAAAGATAAGATAACATATAAAAGATAAGATTAATTTCTTTTTCAATATTTTACCTTAAACCACCGAAGCACCGGCGTAGGAACCCCCACCACTTTACACTCCAGAGACACGGTGCCTTGTTCTGTAAGAAGTGCTCTAAGCTCTTCCACAAATTCTGGGCGTTTATAAGCTTTTGGTACTGAAAACATCATTAATATGTTATTAATTGCTTTTATAACAGTAAGAGAAGAGACAAGAATTCGACTCCCACTATTTCTGAATTATTGAATATTTTGATTAAGGAAATCAGTATTGGCAATAAAACAAAGCGCACAATATGTCAGAAGTTTGGCGAAAAGTGGGGAACGCAGTGTTTTAACAGTACTCCTGCCTTGTCCTATCATACTGTATACGGGATACGACGTGAAGCAGCATGTAGAAAAAGAAGAGAAGAGATCGACTATTGCTATGTCGTCTTCTTTAAAGGCATATGATGATGCGCAACGAATATTTAATGGCCTAAGATGCCAGTGCATGAATCTGCAGGTATCTTCTTTTCTTAATGAAACTTATTTTAAAATTATCATTTTTAAACGAATAAACTATTTAATTAAATAAATGTTTGCAAATATCGGTCTTCTAAGATATTAATTACATCATGGATTCTTAATATAGTAACCCGAACTGTAACAAAATAATTCAAATGATGGAGGATCTTTGCTTGCGGCAGTTATTTTTCAAAACACATGAGTGCCAATAAGTCATACCAACGTTTTTTGGTTTTAGCATATCTAAAAAAATAATTGTTATAGTAAAATTTTGATAGATTGGTGTGACTCAGTATCAACATTAAGTGACTTGTTTAAACCAGGCATCCCTGGAGTTGCGGCAGCTGAGAGATGCCAACCATTGTTTTTCCAGTTCCTCATGCGATTTTCTTTCAAATGGTGTTGAATTCACATAAAAAACGTACGAGTACAATATTTCAACAAAAACGTATCACCATAATTTTAATTAAAGGTGACTGCGGCAGGATTCTAGGCAACCCTGGTGTGATCTATTCCACTATGATGTATCATTCTTAAAAATAAGTTTCATCATAAAAACAGATACCTGCAGATTTATGCACTGAGATCTCGATCTATAAGTAATCTTAGTTTAATCAGATATACATATTGTAAATATTACACCTCGGGAAAATTTTATTGGTTGAAGAAAGGATCTTGACTGTTAATTAGATTAGATTTTGATGATTCTTATTTTATTTGACAGCTAGTGTTTACCCTGTAATCCCATTTTAAAATTTTTACTTCGTCAATTTCTGGCAATGGCATCCATGACAAAATCACATAAGTCTTAACTTTGTATTAAGTATAAACGCGAAATGGACGAATGACTCAATATCCCGCCAGAAGAAAATACAACTTACCCAGCACATTAAGATGTGCGGAACAGCTAGCCCTGCCGCCAGTGTTCTCCGCAGTGCACGTCCACCGGCCGGCGTCGTCCACGCTCACGGCGGATACGTCAGCGCACCAGAAGTTCCCGTCGCGGACCAACGCGATTCGCTCTGCTTCGAGCAAACGCCGTTCATTGCGATACCATGTTACCTGTGAATGGGATGGCTTTTTCTTTTATTTGATGTATTTTCAAAGCAAATCTACGGTTATATTGTTGTCCTTTTTTTTTTGGTCATTGTAAATCGTTCATTCATTTGTACATGAAATCAGAATTACCTCGAGGACCTAGAATTTTTTTTATCGTTTTGGCTTTATTGCTGTTGACCTGGACTGGGCAGGAAAGACCTACCTAGAATATATTCATAACACATGATGTAGCTCTTAATTATTTTCATTTGACAACGAGTCCACAATATATATCCTTTAATCATTTAGAACAAATATTTTAAGTAATTCACATCAAAATTGAACTGATAAGAAATTATTTCGTAGATAATATGGGTATTTAATTGCTTCAAATATAGCTCTTGCTGTTAAATTAAGATTATAATTGGACCGTAATCAACGTCTCAAAACAGTATTTTATGCCAACCACCATCAATATTGTTGGTGTCAGCGTAGTGCTAAGTTTTGCCATTTTGTAGTATAATTTGCTATTTACTCAATCTTGTTAAAGTAATTAAGATAAAGTGCGGCGTTGAATATCCAAATTAAATCGAAAGTGGCGAACGGGCTGTCTTAAAACTAAGTTCCCTCTATCTACCCTATTATTCTTTACCCTACGGTACTTGGTTTTCATAAATATATTAGCGTAACTATAAATAACATATACATTTCGTAATAATAATAATAATATTCTATACTACTTTTTAAATATATATTCAACTATTATTAGAATCTACGACATTTACATCACTGACTCTCACTGCCACTGAGCTAGACAGTGTTTTCCTATCACATATACCTACTATACGTAGTAAAAAATCACAATAAAAACTATATTTTATAAGAAATAACATTCATTCATAAGCATAATATAAATACAGTGGCGCGCGGTGAGATTTAAAATAGAGGAATTATGTCATTACGTTTGACGTACGCATTCCTCGGGTGTTCAAGGTCGCATTCACTTTCCAGGAGTATTATATTTATTTAATAACACTAGAAATTATTATGAAAACAACGAGAAAATGATACTATTCTTAGTTTCAAGAAGTTAGACTAAAATGGACTTAGGGAATGATTATTTAGGGAGCAAACTATCTTATAGGCGATTGTTTGACCAAAATCAAAATTAACTGTATACAGTACTTTATAATATATAAGTATAAGAAAGAAAATAACTACCCTGCATTCTGTAGAGCTGACAATTTCAACCAGAAACCTAGTCCTAGTTCCAACCTTCACGGTAAGGTCCTGCAATCGACGTAGAAAGGTCGGCGGGTCTTCACCTGTCGGCATTTCGTCCGGGGAAACTTCCAATTGTACCCGGGTCGTATCTTTCCCGGCAACATTGCTTGCCTGGGAAATAAAAGTAAAATACAATTAAAATGAAATACAAACAAATAAAATGCAAAGATAAATAAAAAAAATTAAAAAGTTAAAAAGAACCATTTTCATTGTGCGTATGATGAATAAAAACAAAATTGAAGCCGTAGTGGCGCTGCAGTACAGTACTTGATCACAGCACAGCTATGGGTGCGATACCGTTTTGGAGGCATGAATTAATTTCATTTTCTCGCTCTGGTCCGGCGTTGACTTCCGTCGCTTAACACGCAATGTCTCGAAAAGTGGGCGGAAAATAGTCTTAACACTGGATTCCCTCTATCTACCCTCCTATATGCAGGATATAACGTGAAGTTATAAAAGAAATAAAAAGTAAAAGAAAATACAAAAATAATTAGAAGTTTAAAAGATAAGTTCATAATACGTATCTGATTGAGAGTATGTTATTCTGCACTCTCCAATTGTAATGGTTTGTTGTTGTAAACATCTTAAGAGGGAACTGCAATATCTGAACATGCTTCCGGCGCATGTTTTATTTTTAGATTTAAAACATTCTAATATATACATATGTGATATTATTTATTTAATTTATTTTTGACTGGACACGCACGCCATGATGCGTGCCCTTTCCAAAATAGCATACTGCCAACAGTCTTGGGCCAGAATTTTTGCTAAAATATATATATATATATATATATATATATATATATATATATATATATATA
>DWAO01000505.1:0-25018 GCA_018230605.1 Heliconius congener
ACAACCAGTCGGTTTTACAGTCACACTTTGTGCCCCTGCGCCACGACTGGCCTCGCTATCATTGGCTATTTATGTATTTTAATTTAAAATAACGTTAACAAGTTATGCCATCGTGGTGTAGTTTGCAAAGTCTCTATATATATATATATATTTTTAACTCTATCCTGCATATAGCGGGGTAGGCAGAGATGCACCGCTCGATTATTGATTCATGTTGAGTGTCTTTTTACTGGAGCGAGTAAATGGAAATAACTCTTTCTCCCGAGTTGGAATCAAACTCACAACCGCTATTTTTACAGTCAATCGTTTGCGTGCTTACATTGGCATCTAGAATGTATTTACTATATGAAATAATAGTTGTGGATATAATTGTTCCACGTGGAAATATTTATGTTAGAAATACATGTCATGTCTGGTATGTCTGTCTCCTCAATCTAGTAAAATAAAAGGCGTTGCTAAAATACTTCTCAAAGAAAAAAAAATGGATTATATATATTTAAGTAATTATTGAAAAAACAAAACATTAAAACATAAAAAAAAATATGAAAATTCTTATTTTATGTTTAATAGTCATATTCGTTATTAAAGAATAACTTTTAACCTACACAATTTAAATTAATAATAACAAGGTATTACAAATATTAATATTTGCTACTATAATCTTATTCAGCAACTACTAAATATTACGAAATAAAAAATATTATCTAATCGATTAATCTTATCGATATCCACACAACACTGTACCAAGATGCTATAGTGTAGTACATTCAGAAATCGTCGAATCGAGAGTTCGAAAGTAGAGTCGGTTCAGTTCACTTTGGGACCGCGACAGAACGGCCGTGTCAACGGTAAATAGAAAAAAAAGTTTAATTTTAGCACCAAAACTAAATTTACCTATCAATTTTCAATTTTATTTTGTGTTTAGTGTAGTGTTATTTTTTTTGTGCATTTTGTGTTGGATTATTGTTTCTTTTTTATAATTCGTTTTATTGCGAAAACCAAAAATAACTGTGTGGTAAGGTATTAGAATAGATGCATCGCAAGTTTATGGAGGGAATGATATATAGTAATAAAATTTTATGATAAACAGACCGACTTATATATTATTTATGATTGTTGCGAGTTATAAAATTTTTATGCGTGAGTTTGATTAGGCATTATAATGTTAATTCGTTATCTGTTGAATAATTACTTAATAAAAAAATATAGTCTCAAATTTTAGAAATCAAACGTATAAATATATTTAAGTTTTCTTTTATGTTTATATTATTATATTTTTAAATATTTGTTTATGTAGAGTAAGTTTTTATATTTTTGTATGGCGGCAAATTTCACGCGGCTTCGTAAGTTAGTAAAAAACTAAAGTAAGTGTTCATTTTTATAAATTATTGCATTAATTTGTGGAAAAAATAAAATAATAATAAGTTTTAGTCACAATTTTTTTATTAGTAGCGTCATAACATTAAAATGAAAGTATACGCGTAATATTGACGTTCGTAATACTTATTAACAAAAATGTTTGACTTATCTATTTAATACTAAAATTGAAAAAATAATAATCTGTATTTTTTTTTAGC
This sequence comes from Heliconius congener, assembly GCA_018230605.1. Lineage (NCBI taxonomy): Eukaryota > Metazoa > Arthropoda > Insecta > Lepidoptera > Nymphalidae > Heliconius > Heliconius congener. The sequence goes on from DWAO01000505.1 coordinate 1,578, forward strand.
GTTAAAAGCACTCAATTAAAAGTAAATCGTGTGAAGAGTGCAATAGAGAGCGTATCAAATCAAACAACATTTTATCAATGATTGACATTTTTGCATTTTGTTACGGTAACCTAAAAATAATATTTGCAGTTGATAGATTAGCTGTGATTTCGTGTGAATTTTTTTATCTTTGCAATATGCTGTATATATCATCGTAATAGCTTTATACTGTATCGTCCAACTTTAAAGACCGCTTTACTTTCAAGACATTGCATGTTGAGTGGTGGAATTCAACACTGCGCTTTGTCTTAAACCATTAAAGGTAGGAAATAAAAATAACTTTTTACCCAGAATGGAGATCTATCCCACTGCTGTTACGTTTATATTCAGTTTCTGTGCCGCAGAGGCACGACGACCGCGGGATCCTTACAATATTTTATGCTTTATTATAAAATACTACCGATATTTTTAATTTGTTTTCTTTTACAACTCCTATAATATAGAATTTAAGTATTACCTATCCCGCCGTCGTGGCTCAAGGGCAAGTGTGTGTCTAAAACACGACGGTTGTGGGTTCGATCCCCACTCTATGTGTGCGGGATACAACGTGAAGCTGTTTTTTTTCTATCCCTAACAGAGTTTTCATGCTTTTTACGTGACCTTCCTTCAGTATTATCAACGCCTCTCTCATAACTAACTTTAACTCTTATTATAAAGACTTCTATAAATGACGAATTTAGTTATTTGTTTCAGTTTAATAGTGTAAAAATGGCAATGTTTTCTGTTACTTTCACGATATCGATATACATATGACCTTTTTATCGATGAGTCACGTAAAATTTACTATTGTGTCACATTTACTTTATTTAAACCTATCTCTTGCATCTAGTAAATTGAAAAATACGATTTTGATATTTAATTTAATGTATTGAAAGTGTTCGCCCCAACATGACAAAATATATATATATGAAATTTATAATCATCAATCAATTATTTTACTAACATAAACAATGACCTATTTGTGTCTTCCTTTCTCTTCACTTCTTCCTTCTTGTCAACGTGGCCAAACGCTGGCAAACCGATGACTTAACCTAAACTTAAGATTACACGAAGAAGAATAAAAAGAATATTCCCTCCCGTTGATATAAAATATCACTACTTAGGCAAAGTTAGCAAGTATTTTTTTTATAATTCACATATAAGTGATAATTATTGATATATACGATTTTCAAGGCTACCATATGGTACAATCAGGTCGCCTTTTTAGGTATTATTTTTTTCTTATCAATAAAACTAGGGTTTCTGCAAGATCTTTCAATATATGAATATCATAATATAGGTTATCTTCAATACACAATGATTTTTTAAATTATAATAGCTTGAAGGTATAGTGCACATATAGATGGGGAACCTGGGAACATAGTGTTAAAACATTCCGTTCTCATAAAGACACTTCTGATCCCTACTTTCCGCCGAATTCTGGAAGCACTGCGTGTTGATTCGCGAAACTGAACGTCCCGTTTATTTTAGTTATTAGACACGGGAAATGAAAGTATTAATATTAAATATTTAATTTTCTCAAATGGGAATCGAGCCCACAGCTTGGAGTGTTTACAATAGCAGGTTTCTCCCTCTCGGCCACGACTGCCTTTTAGCAGGAGATACGGGATACTGCGTGTGGGGCGCTAGTTTAAAATAATAATGATTATTGTATAAGGACCCTATTTGATCCAGCTTGAAGAAAAATGGCGATAACAATACATTACAATGCTAATATATTCAAATGTAATTGCGTAATTAGTAGAACATGTATGAAAATTTGCATAAACCTTGACATTCAACATTACTATGAAGATGACTAACTGTGTATTGTTCTTATTACTTATATCCGATTTAATATTATTTCTTTTCACGGTCCGTTCAATAGAATTAAAAAAAGGCAAGCTAAGCGATGGTTGTGAGTTCGATGCCTATTCAGGGGAAAGAGTTTTTATTTGTTCGATCTGTAAAACAAAGCGTGGCGTTATGTTGCGCAACTAAACGCTCAATGTCTCGAATTTGGACTGAAAGTGTAGAACGAAAATTTTGACATCTTTTTTAAGAATTGACGTGAATCTAATTTATATTCGGAATTACTGTACTTATCGATTACTATTTCTTAATAACTAAAACAAGATCTAATAAAAATATATATAAAAAAAACGTTAAAAATATTGCGACCTCGCGTTATGCCTAATTGTTTCAATGACGAATTCTTCAAAATTTCCAAAGGCAAGTAAGAATTAGTAAATATTTAACCTTCTAATAGGCACCGTAGATACCGTATAAGAGTTGTGAGTGAAGAAAAAAGATATTATAGCTTTACATTTTTTCCCGTATAACAATGTAGATATGGCGTAGGGAACCTAGTGTTAAGTAAACTAATACACTGTGTTTCCAATTATCGAAACGCTGAATCGGAAAGAGGGGAAATATAAATAATTTGAGTAGTATCATTCTTCCCATTGGGAATAAAACCCGCAACCGGGTCGCAGTTACAGTCAGACGCTGCCCACTGCGCCACATCGGCTTATTATTATACATTACATATAACTAGAATGTCTTGTATTTTTAACTTCTACTTAATTGTATTTATTCTAGTACAGTATAAAAGATATCTAAAGATACTTGTGGCCGTCGTGGCCAGAGATACAAGTGTGTGACTGTAAATGCTACGGTTGTGAGTTCGTTTCCTTCGCGGAGGGGTGAAATATTTAACATTAGCCTTAAGAATGCGGAATGTGGAGATCGGAAGTGTCTTAATAGGAACGGAGTGCGTTAACACTACGTTCTCAGGCTAAGGGTAGCCTGAGAACGTAGTGTTAACTCACTCCGTTCCCATTAAGACTATGTATGAAGATTATGTATGAGATACAGCGTAGAGCTGAAAAAAAGGAAAAAGAAAATATTCTCTATAATTAGCATAAGAAGGTATAGTTCGTTCCATCCACCCGTTTACTCAAAATATGTCGTGTACAGACATGTGAGTGATAATGTTATCAGCTGATAATAGATAGTAATATCCTAAAAAATCAATTCTAGATAAAACGGAAGTTGCTCTAATTTCGACAATTTTTTTTAGTAAATCTTGTCAAGATTGCGTAGTCATTTAATAGGTACAATGTTTGACTAGTTTTTAGCTTGGTCGTTGTGTTACGTTAATATTTTTTTTCGTATAAAATAATGATTTTATTTGTTTTTACGATATTCGCTTCATATATTTTTGTATAATATCATTACATAATAATGATGTTTTGTCATACAGACTTTCATTTAGTAAGGCCAAAACAACAGTTTGTTTTCCTGTCTGAGCTGGAGAAGCTTTTTTAATGCTTCACGTCTTATGCTACATAGTAGGGTAGATAGAGAGAGCCTAGTGTTAAGACTCTCCACCCTTTTCGAGACACGGCATGGTGAGGCTCGTAACTCGAGCCGCGTTTTATCTCTTGTTACTAGAGCGAAGTAATTAACATAATTCCCCCGAATGGGAATCGAGTCCAGAACTGCCGTGGACACGACGGACTCAAAAATAAAGGATATATCACATACAGTCTTCCTTTAAACATTATTATTACCTGTAACTTACCACTATCTATAGTATATGCTATCTAATAAAGGTAAAATATTAAAAAAAAAACAGCTGACATCCGTGGGATAGTGCTTTTAACCTTGAAACTTAATAGGGGAATTAAGTAAATAGGGTACGAATAATGGATTTAATAAAAAAAACTCAAGGTGTCAAAATTAAAGGGAGTCCCCCTTTAATTGACGAGAAGAGAATTAGAATGACAATAGAAAATGTTTAATCATTCATGAAATTATGAAATATTTTGAGGTTATTATTTAGAAAGCATTTAGGGCTGGGCTATAGAAGAATTAAAATATTCTGTTAATACTGTTAGAGCCGTGGCAGTGGCAGTGTCTAAGTCTATAATGAACGTATCGGATGTAGGTACTTATAATGATCATTTTTGAATATAACTTACAGTAAACGCAATGGGTGTGAGTTCGATTGTTACTCGGTGAAATGAAATATTATCGGTATAATGTTTCAGTTGAGTTCCACTACGTAAAGCTTCGAAAATTCGGCAAAGTGGGTAGCGGAGTGTTTTTACACTAGCTTTCTCTCTACCCGCTGTTATATGCGGGGTACTGTGTGAAAAAAAAAGCTAAATCATTACTAACATTATAACATGTTTTGATGTTGGTATTTAGAAAGCATTTAGGGAGTGTGGTATAGAAAATATTAATAAGACGAAATTATAGAGTAGTGGTAGTATTTCATAGGCAGTCACAAAACATCGTTTGCAAATTTTTACAATTTTTTAAAGCCAGCCTTTTTTAGAGCAAGTGAAACTAAAAATTGAAATAAATGATACAAAACTCATCTTAAGATTTGGTTCCGCCATGTTTCTCGACTGTAAGAAAAAAGAATAGAACATAATCACTATCTCGCTCTCATCAACTTCCAAAGGGTTAAAAATTATTGGAATAACATAAATAAATAAAGCAGCAGTTAAATAGTTTTCTATAGTATTTTTAGAGCTACCTCACGTACAGTGTGAGCTATAGCTATTTTTAGATGGTCGTCGCGATTCGTCCACGACCACATGCGTATTTATCATCGTAACCGCAATGGTGCAGTGGGAAAATATTGGCCTGTTCCTGCTATGTAGGTTCGATCTCCAATAGGGTGAATGATTATTTATATTATCTATACGTTTATTAACTGTACGTGGAAAACATAGGAGAGAGAACAGTTATTGGGGCCATTTAACGAAATAATACTACCCAAAATATTAATTTTTATATGTGTGTTTGTCCATGGTTAATTTAGAAACAGCTGTATGTATGTAAATGTAGTTTTTACTTTTGGTGTTTTGGTGAAGTTTACTTAAGAACGCGTTTATTTTATTTCAATCGGTTCATAAATAAAAAAGATAAATCAGTTTATTTTCCTACACAAACGAAATCACAAGCATATTTAGTATTCAATATTTATATTAACTCCATTTTGACGAACTGATTTTTATCAGATATTCGTGTGGTGATATTATTTTTGAATATCATGATGATATATAGTCAACACAACATCTAATATCTCCAAATAGACCTAAAATAAAATTCAGCACAGAACCAAATAGACCTAGAATAAAACTCAGCACAAATAAAAAAATAACATTGCTAACTGGTATTATTGCTTGAATGCTATCATAATGATAGCGAATGAATGGACAATATGTTAAGACACTCCGCTCTCCATTTTTTGCCAAATTTTACAGTAGAGTGTTAGTGACGTGACGGAACTTTACACTTTATTAAAACCAGAATTGCCCAATACACCATCTGTTTAAGCTGGTATCATCAAAACATGTTACTACGTGGATAACCAAAATCGCACTCCATAATACCTTGCAATTTAAATATTTATCATTCATTGTATTTTAATTGCGTGAATGATTTTGGTCTTTTTATGGAAAATGATAATCGATATACAATAGTTTTCCTTTAATAGATTATTTTTTGTATATTTAATATGTTAAAGTTGAGGCGGTAAATGACATTTGTTGGAACGATCTCTTTTGTTTTGGGTTCACCACTCGGAGGAATGCATCATTTTAATTTTCCCCCTGTAACAAGACAGTTCACGACGACGTTGAGACACAACACAACAGTAATGTTTAGAATTTGGGCGCAAAGCTAACAACGGAGTCACTACCAAGTTTGTAGGAATAGAGGTGTGGACTGGTCCGTCCTCATCTCTGAATAGTCTAGAAATTTTACTATCAAAATAATTGAATAATAAAACCAACATTCAAAGTTAAACTACCTCCTCACGCTCAGCAAATATCATTACATAGGTTCGACACTAGTTTCCCTATCAAGTGATAAAGAATGACGCTGAAAAAAAATGCGATCTAAAAAAAATATTATTTATAGTCTACCAAGTGAAATGCAAATAAAATTAAAAGCTAATTGTGTCTTGTAACGGTTCGAATATTGCAGTAACGGTGATTACGGAGCGCGGGGTTTTTGGCTGTTATTACTTGTATTTAACTTAAATTAGTAGGAATTAACTTAATATTTTTTTAAATGTTTTATATTATATTTCTTCATAACTTATTTCCTACAGATTTTCTTTTATTTAATTTTTTATTATAAACATGTAGCTGTTCTTGACCGATAAGATTGTAGTAAATGATGTTCAGAACTTGGCAAATACACGATTAGGTATAGTTTTTCTTTTCGGCTGCATCTTTTATCTCGCGTATAGCAGAATATGTTGGCAGTGCGAATCTAGCGCTTTCCGTTTGAATTTGAGACACTGTGTGTTGATGGGCGGAACTCAAATCCGCGTTTTGTCTTGTTATAGCTGGAAAATGTAAATGATTATTTCCTCTGAGTGCGGTATCGAAAAATTGATAGTTGGACGTTGTTCTTGTGACACAATGACCTCAACATTGTATTTCATTTTTTTTTTTTGCAAATTACATAAGAAAAATTAATAGTTCGAATAAAAATATTTAAAATAATGAATTCGTAGAGTAAAATTTGGTTATTTCATAGAATTATTTTTACAATCTTTCAATATTTTCAACGTTATATCTCTCATATAAAAAATCGAACCAATAGTTCCTGAGATTAGCGTAATCAACCAAATAACTCCTTCAGCTTTATAATATAAGTAAACCTATGGAATTGTAAACATAAAATACCTCTTTCATATTAATATTATAATAGGTAAAGCTAAGTTATTTTCGAATTAAAAAAATATAAAAAATATAAATTTGAGCAGGTTGTTAACCCTAAGATACGATACATATGTAGTGTACGATCGGTAAAAAAATATACAGCTTTAGGTCAAGTTTTTGCAAGTTTTCGAGTACAGATAACATAATTATTTATTTATTTGAAATAATATATTTTATCTATGTGCATTTCGTATACTGTGAGCTTTATGTAGAGAGAGGCATCGGTGCACATTAGGACCTTTAACTCAACAGTCGATTCAGTTCGATGCTAACTCGTAGCAACGAATTATTTACATTTCTTTGCTCTGGTATAGACAGAATGTAGCGTTGAGTTCCGTCAATTAACACACAATGCCTCTAAAATTGGGCAGAAAGTGGAGGAGTATATCAACACTGGGTTGCATCTGAAGCTGCAAAAATAGATTCCTGACGTGGTACAAATCGGACAGAACTCTCTCTCCGCCTACGGATTTTGTAATATTTATGCAATATAGAAGTAAAGTTACTAATAAAAAAATATATAGATCTACTTTCATATTAATAAGTTGTGTGGGCTGTTTATCTGTGCCTTTAATGACCATAGTATAAAAAAATATGATTTATCTTAAAGAATGTGACAGATTTGATGGATAGCCAAAATCATCATAAATCTTTGATTATTGTAGGTATTACAGTAAAGTGTCCAATATATACATTTAATGTTATTTATTTATATTTATATGAAAAATAAATGAATTTTACATTCGTCAATTTCGTTATTATTGAAATAGATACATAGATAATTTAAGATTTTCCCCCAAAGTAATTTCAAAAATAAAAATATAATTTATTGACTACATCACCTGGACACTTGGACATACACGGGAAGGTGAAATCAAATCCGGCTACTTTAGTATTTTATTTAGTAATATAAAAAAGTATTAAAAAAAATAAGACGTTAATTTTTTTGTTGATCATACTTGTTTAAAACCGGTATATTTATGGTAATGTTTTAAAACGAATGAGGCATCGACTTTCTTTACTAACATCAGTTTAAAATTTTGCAACAAGGAGAAAGAAATTGGCATATCGTTTACATTAAAGTTTTGATTCAAAAAATTTACATAGAATAGGCCGTTGTCGAACAGCGGAACTGCGTATGACCGTGAACACGACGATAGTGGGTTCAATTCAGCGTTTACTTCCAACACTCAGGAAGTGCGGAGCGGAGTGACTTAGCTCTGCCTCGACACAATAGCCAAGAAATGAAAATATTAAATATTGTATATCATCACGTGACAATCGAACTCACAATCTGCCGCATTTACCCTTTACGCGTGTGCCCTTGCGCCACCTAGTATCCTGTATGTGCCTAATTGTTCAAACACCTAGAAGTGTATATCAAAATGACAGTTGATAAGGGTTATTGTGTGATAATCCTGTAACACTAGGTGGTCAATTGATGTAACCTTTGCTTATATTACAACGCCCTTGGTGCTGATAAAGAGATCAAGAACCAATTGTATAGCACTTAATATTATATCGAATGGCAAACCCCAATACTAGTATATCCGCTTTAGAGAAGTAAATAAAGTAAATACGACTTACTAGACAGCTTCACGTAAATCACGCCTTTTCTAGCATAGTAGAGGGAATCTAGTGTTAGGAGATTTCGTCCCCCATTTCATTTGAGGCGAAACTCAATGCCGCCCTTTGATTTCTTATCAAAATGAAGAAATGAATATAATGTATTCCTTTAAGTAAAATTAATCTCAATTTTATTTTAGTATTTTGTCAATAAAGCAAAATAGAGCGATTCATTAACATATAATAGCAATTATTTAATGTTTTAAAGGTCAATGTGCAGTTTTATAGCGACTAACTGCTCGATTCCTATTCGACGAATGTCAGGAAAGGAGTGTCTTAACACTACGTTCTCACTACCTATCCTGTTGTCCGTTAAGCTGAAGCTGTTTTTTTTATTTAACGCGTTTAATGCGTGAAAATAAACATACGGCAACAGCAAAGGTGTTTTAGCATTTGCTTTTTAATAAAAAAAAAGGTGCTCGTGATATGCGAACGCCGTACGGTGGATATAAAATCGATACGTTATCGGTTTTGCGTCAATGTAACTCGCTATCTGCGTTTCAATAGGTACACGGTCACGGGCAAATCTATATTTCGAGTGGATTTTTTTTTAATTTGTCTAGGTATAACGTATTTACAATTTTTGTATTATTTTTCCTTTTAAAATCTTATTAAATCTAGTTATTGGGGCTTGGAAACTTTTACCAATAAGAATTTATTTAGAGTTTCATAATTTTTGTTTCTCGCAAAAAAACCGCATCTAGTAATAATATTATTATTTACTTAATGTGAATTATCTATATAGCAGGCAGAGATAATCCAGTGTTAAGACATTGCGTTGCGTTGTTTTGTATGACGGAACACTGCACTTTGCCGTAATTGAGCTAGAAATTGAATATAATTAATTCCTCCAAGTGGCCATCGAATCTGCAACTATTGCGTTGACATTCAGACGCTTTCCTACTCAGGGCTCATGGCTTCTATCCGAGATCTACTAGTTTCTAGGTTAAATTAGGCTAATAAATCCTGTCATATATTCATATACGTGCGTACCTACCAAATACCAGTTGTAGAATCACCTTTTTTTCCCCATTCTCTTACGGATTTCGGGAAATCCTCTCTTAGTAACCCCAACACTCCCCAAGAAACGTTTAGAATAGAAAACTTCAGCGTTCTACGCCGTATAATTTCGACTGTGTTATCTGACCATCACTCAGGTACATTTTTCATATATGCCATTTAGCATTGACAACACCGTTTTACGTTATCGTTGTATCTAAATACCTTGCTTTATGGATGGTAGATTACATTTTTGTCCTCAGCTGAATTAATAAATATTATTACGGCGGTGTAATACGTAATTTTAATGATATATATTATATACAGAGGCCTCTTACTATTTAAAACAAGCGATGTGTTCTGACTTCGCCTGTAATTTTGAGTAAATGTTTTATTTTTTTTATTCTAAAGTAATTTAAATACATATTTCACTTAAACTATAATTTGAAATAATTAGTAATTTAAAGGAATTTTAAATAAGTGCAGTAACTACATTTAATATTTATATTTTATAATAAAAATTACTGAAAAAATATTTTCTATAACATGATTCACCTGCTTTAGAAACCATGTGCTTAAATGTCTCATGAAAATTGAGTTAGCGTCAATATTGGAACAACTCCAATAAAGAAAATTACACAAATTATAAGAACATTACATAACACCTTTCTAAATAGTGTCAAATCACTCACTTCTTAAAAAAAAATAAAAGAAAGAGGAGGCCAGTCATGGCGCAGGGCAGGCACAAAGCGTAACTGTAAATGTGGCAGGTCATGGATTTGATCCTCACTCGAGGAAATGAAATATTCAATAAATTCTTCGTTCTGGTGTCGAGTCAAGTCACGGCGTTGAGTACTGCCACTCAACACGCAATACCCGAATTTGACGGAAAGTGGGGAGCAGAATTTCTTAATAGTATGCTCTTTCTGCCTATACTGCGACATGCGAGATACAGCGTCAAACTAAAAAAAAGAAAATAAAAAGAGGATAGTAGTTACGGTTTGACATACATACATACATATGAAACTGATAAGCTTCGTGCTCATGTCAATACGATGATTACAAACTAGGTCTAATACTTATCTGTTTAATAATCGTAAATTGCTGTCCTCATAAAGTAGTGTCCATTTCTATCAAGGTGTTTCCATATTAAAATATTTCTTTTAAAATATAAAAAGTTCTTGATTTGAATTATGTATTTTTTTTAATTTCCACCTCATTAAAACATATACCGTTATTGGCGGAAGTTAACGCCGTGCTTTATTCTAGGGATAAATTACAGTTACCTTTAATGACTAGAATTACTTTTATGTTCAAGTAAATCCGTCCCCTTATGCAATTTAAACTACTTTAATATATATCCAGAAACGTGTCGTGGTTCAGTCTCTGATTGTAAACGCGGCGGTTATAAAGTTCGATTTCCACTAGAGGATATGAAGATCGCTCTGGTAACAAAATGCGGCGTTGAGTACAAAAATATGGCTTGTCTTATTCTTGTCTTGTCTTAATTCAGACAAATTTATTTTAAAAAAATATTTGTGTTGTATTTTAACGAGTAAATTATAAAATAATATTTTTTTTGTGAACTTACCTTTATATAAATCTCTTCAAATTATTTATTGAATACAAAACGATTGGTTGTGAAATCATGCCCTCAGGTCGCAGCTTCTTGATAGCGAGATGAGACTATCTTTGTACAGATATATAGGTCACACTCTCTTAAATTTTATATTTATTAACTTAATATTTCCTTACTCTGGTATAGTGGCAAGGCGCGGCGTGGAGTTCCGTCACTCAACACGTAATGCCTCCAGATTTCGGCGGAGAGCGGAGAACGGAAATATTTTAAAGACAACAGAATGTCTTAACACTAGGTTTCCTTTGCCTAATTTGCTATTTATATGCGGATTGCAGTGTGAAACTAAACAAAATACCTACATTTTCCTAAGTATCATTCGAACCCACAACAGTCGCGTTTACAGTCAACTGTCACTGCGCCACGATAACCTTCCATAGCTGTTATAATATGTATTAATATTCATTTAACGATTTACATTTAATTTTCAAATTTCATTTCATTATAGTTTAACATAAAATGTCTAAAATCAACATCCTTGAGGTCAGCGTGAATTTCTTGTACAAATAAAGGTTAGCACGCCACACCGTGCGAGTCAACAATAAACTGGCCATAATATACTTTTTTTTTTTTTAAGATTTTTTTCATGTTCGCATTGTATCCGCATCAGCATATATCCCGCAGGGTCGTCAGAGGGAACCTACTGAAAAGTATCATACAAAAGTAGAGCTTTAAGGATAAGCTTCCCATTTTTTTTAACTTGTAGGCTAAATACTAGTTAGTAAAGGTCTAAGTGACGCGTTTGCTTGTTTTTTATATTAAATAATAAATAATATAATTGCATATTCATTAATATTTTAGAAACTATTCTAATTAATTACTGAAAAAGGAGAAACTCTACTACTATTTGACTACTAGAAATTAGGATTATAAAAAAATCCTAAGAAAAGAAATTTCCTAGGAAAGAGTAAAAACGGGATTTTCCATTTTACATTTTCAAGTTGTGGACTTGAAGTTTCGCTAATTTTATCCGACTGTTAATGTATTAAAGATTTTTTTTTCATTCATCTTAAATTTAAAAAAAAAATCGTATTAAATGATTACTGTGTTTGAATAAAAAGTGAGAGTGATCATTTAATTCATAAATATGAATAATTAATATAAATAATTTTGAATTTCTTTTAACCAACACAAATGGTCACTCTACACTAAGCAAACTGTCAAACGGACAAACGCCATTCGCTTTCTATTGAAAAGAGATGGTTGTATGAAAGTTATACGAATTACTGAAATAGCATTATCGATGTTTCCTATATATTGAAATTTATACTAATATTATAAAGCTGACGAGTTTGTTTGGCTGAAAGCGATAATCTTTGGAATTAATGGCTCAAATAGATTTATTTTGTCTCGAATAGTCATGAATAGCGAGTAAAGCTAAAGGAACATTACGTTCTGCAGTCAGCATTCTGGATTGAGTCTGTTTCTAACAATATTGTTAAAAATAGATTGAATCCAGAATGCAGAGAGGTATGTCGATAAATGATCTCTATATAAGACAAGAAACATAATATTATGTTTTATAGTTACAAATAAACAATATTCTTCGTACAGGTAAACAGTATGCAGAATTTTCGAACACCAAAAGGTGAACGGCGAAAATCAACGCCGCGTTTTGTTTTATATCAAGAATAAGGAAATGAAAATATTTTTAAAATTAAAAGTCGAACCCACTTCACTTACAGTTACGCGTTGTACCACTGGGCCACGATGGCCTCAATTCCATATTTTCTAATAAAAAAACCACATAAACATGTCGATCTGTCGAAATGGAAAATTACAAATGTTCTTTACAAATATAATTTATTAGCGTTATGACGTAAACAGCCCTCCTTATTTAGGGGCCGCTCCTTTATGTCTAAATTAGCTACTATTGTGATTGGATGAATAAAGATTTATGGTGGTGTGAAAGGTGTTGCCAGTTCAAATCTCATATGAAAAATTTAAAATAATAAATGTATATTTTATTAACGATTTATTTAATTGGAAAAGAGTTAGTCGGGAGTTATGATCATTCTCAGGGAAATATAGAAAAAATTCAAATTATAATTTTATAGTTTAATACAAATAGGTTATAAGGATCGTTTGTGGAGAAAGTATGCAAGTTTGATACTTACTTTTTTTTTAGCTTAACGCTGTATCCCGCATATGAGATGAACAGAGGGAACCTAATGTTAAGACACTATGTTCACCACGCACAGTCCAACATAAAAACTAATATAAAAATATTTAAAATCGCACATTCGAATAACGGTTCTGTAGCGAGTATGTTACACTTTACAACTACACTTTAAAAGATTACATTGTTTATACTGTGATAATATTTATCTTAACTTCTAGGATCACTTACCCAAGTATTACTCATAAAGTTTATATTTTAAACGTACTATGTTCATTATTATTTAATATTAATATTATTAAATAAATTAAATCAGCTTCATGCTGTATCGCTCACACAGCGGGGTAGGCAGCGAGAACCTACCGCCGAATTCTAGTGTTATCGTGTGCTGAGTGGCGGAACACAACGACGCGCTTTGCCTCGACACAAGAGCGAAGAATTAAAAATATTAATTTAAATAAATATTTCATTTCCTCGTGTGGGTATCGAACCCACAATCAGTCGATTTGACAATCACACTTTGTGCCCCTACGCCACGACTGGATAAAACGTGAAGCTACGTATTATTGGGACGATGCGTGAACATTCCTCCAAAAATTTACTAAACTGTTTAATCAAATGGACAGACTTCGGAACTTGTTTTTAATATTAAATACTTATGTATTATCGGAGTTGTTGACAGAATCGATTTATATCAATACGTTATAATTAAAGTTTGTTATTAATTTTTGTTTCATATTGAGAACCTATTGGTAGGTGGTGGTTGTGGTGGTCGAACATATTTAATGGTTCTAAACTCTGGATTCGAAAAACGTTAGTCATCATCGTCTCCCATGTTCATATAAACATAGACATTTGGGTAATTATCGATGCATATCTATTAGTTTTATGTTCGTGATCTTTTTGTGTGGTAGGATTAAAGCATTGTCCCTATAATATAAAATTTCTTGTAACAAAATATATTGTGAAATAAATTTTAAAAAACCCTTCCCCATAAAACAGAGTAGACAAAGAGAACAGTGTTTAGTTCCCTTTGCATTTGTTATCAGTGCGAGGAAATGAAGATAATATTCTACCTCCAGTGGGAATCGAACATACACCCGTCGCATATATCATTTTAAAATACACATATTAAGGTCAAATAAAGATTCCATTTATATTTTAAAATGCAGTCATTTTGTGGCAAGAAGATATTATTTCGTAAAGCGTGTTGTGTCAGCGAAGCCTTGGCCCTTATGACTCTTTGTTTACACCTGTTGACCAACATACGTAGTAATGTAGATATTGTATTTTTTAATGAATTCGATTGCATTTGATTGCAAATGCGATGGTTGTGGGTTCGAGTTCCGAGGAGAATTAATGATTTTCATTTCGTCGCTCCGGTAGTAAGACAAAACATCATTGAGTTCTGCCAGTCAACACGGTATGTTGTGGAAATTGGTTTGAAAGGGGGGAAGTCTCTTGGCACTAAGTTGCATCTACTTATCCTGTTATATGTGGGATATAATGTGAAGCTAAAAAAATTTTAAAAAGATTCAATAAAAAAAATATATATTAAGTTTTGTTAAGATGATCCAAAAAAAATATCTTTTTTTATTTATAATGTTAGAAATCTAATTATATATAATAGGGTCAAATAGGGTCTAAGCTCTAAACTAGTTTACATCTTAACTGTAACAACATACATACCTACATCTCCAAGATCAAAGATGCGGAAGGAAGCCACTGTACTAATAAATGCAGGTTATTTTTGTACACCCTTGTAAGTACACATTTCCGTTACGGGTTGAACGACGCTATTGATTCATTTTTTATCTCAAGCTAACTATTGATGTTGGGAAGAGTATCAAAATTATTTTCTAATAAATTTATTTCATAAAAAAGGAAACGTAAAGAATAGTATTTCTTTTTATTTTGACGTAATCACTAACGTATAAAAGATTAGTTTCTTTTTATTATGACAATTAACTTAAATTAGAATTGGAATGGCTGAACCAATTAGATACTGGTTCAAATCAAAATTTTATAAGAAATTTTAAATGGCTAATCAATTACAACTGTTGCTATCTACTTTAATACTAAATATATATAATTTTCATTACAAACCACAATACATACCATATTTGCTAAAATCTTGAAGTAACTGATATACCTACAATATACATGTACAGCCACCCGGCGTGCCTTATCTCGCCTACATGAGTGACGTCCGCGCGTCTGTTTAAGTTGACCTGAGCTTATCTAATATAATAGCGTTGAAATAGAGACACTACGATATTATTACAGAATATCAAATGTATAGAGTTACATTGATAATTGCACATTAATGTTTTGCTGGGATGTTTATTCTGTTATCGATTTTAATTGGCTTGTTCGATTGGTTGTTTGTAGCTGGTTAAATCGATTCTTTTGAATGGTTATACAAAATAATGTCTACTAAATGCAAAATATATTATTATATTCAGTTTTTTCATGATCCGTTCAAAATAGTTATTTTAATGGTATATAAAGTTTATTTTAGCTTCCACGTTTAAATATATTTTATTGAAGAAAAATATCTATATATTATATAGCTGAATTTAAGATCTTACACATAGAACATAGCTTAATACTAGGTGTAGTAGACTATTTCTTGATAAAAACCTATAAAAACGAATCATTTTCCGAAATGGGAATCAAACCCACAACTGTCGCGTTTCCAGTCAGATATTGTGTTATGACATAATTTTTTATAATGTACATAAAAAGTTAATATTCGTTCATATTAGATATACAATAATATGAAGTCGCGATTGTAGAGGTTACGAAGTCGTTTCCGCTTGTGATAAGTATTTTTTCTTGCTCTATTATTAGTTAGTGGCTAGAGACGTAATTGCAAGAATTGTTTTGAAGGCCAATTATATTATTGCAAAGATATTTCCAGTAGGTATCTAATTATCTTTATTTACTATCTGTTTATTATTTAATTTTAATATAATGGCGATGACATAATCGTAATAAGTTAATTATACGAAATTATATTTAATATAGCAAAATTAAATGCCACACATAATGCACAAAAATATATTATTTTTCGTTTATTTTATTATTTTTAAAATTATATATTTTAGTTTATTTGTTTTTTGTACTATGCTAAATTTGATTTTTTTTTACAGATTAACGAAAGTGCCTAGCGAAGATAGTGATGTGCCTTTAGTGACAGTGTCAACAGTGCCTAAATATAATATATATTTTTATACATTTAATAAGTAATCTGTGCCTGTGAATAAAAATGGAGATGAAGAGTCTGTGGATATGCATGGCGTTCTTCGTGATCGCTTACCTCTCACAATGTTCAGGTAATTTTTCATTTTATATTTTACTAGCATCTCCATATAAAATGATGTATTTTTAAATACAATTCTTACTAAATGAATAATAACCTTTATATTATTTTACTTTTGTGATTTTACTTAAGACAATGTTTATAGATTTAAATCTTATTAAGGGGGAAATTAATACGTAAAAATTACAAATATCAAAAACAATTTTAAGCTCTAAAAACTTTAAGCCGACTAATTAATCATTATTAATAATTAAAATAATGCCTGTCATCAATTTAATCATATGTGCATAAGAAATATTTAAATACAATTTTAAAAATAACAAAAAAATGGACGTCAGAATAATTTTACGCCTGTCATTACATCCAATGCTAACAGCAATTATAGAAGTCTAGCAAAAACCTAGATGACTAATCTTGCTTTTTTTGACACCTCAATATAACGAGGCCAAGCTCTCGAGACGGAACAAAAAGTGTTATCCGTGACGATTCAATAAGAAAAAGTATTTATTTGAAATATTAGCCGGGATGCGTAAAAAGTATCGAGTTCATTGATTTCCGCTTAATTTCCTGTGGTTCCCGCTCGGCTTCGTCCGCTTAAGCTATAAATATTTATTTTATTATATTTTGGGGAAAATTGCTTGATCATTTTACTTTGATTGCCTATACGTGTAATAAATTTTTATTAAAATCGTCGTGTTAGAAAACAGTTAGTTATTTTATATCTATCGAGGTAGGTATAGTACACGCGCATGATGAAAACGTTTGGGAGAATTTCGAGATAAAAACCGCCAGTATGTTGCAACCTCTCTCTCTCTTTGTGTAAAGTCCCATAAAAATTGGTTTAGCTGTTTCGGAGATTAGAAAAAAGGAGCCATTCCTGTTAAATTGTCTGTTAGTTTTAATATATATCTAATGATTAATTTAGTAAATAAAATAATTCTTGAATCTTCTTATAACTTGCATTTTCTATTGTGTAACATTATATTTACCGTACAAAATTCGTGAGTTTTCCATACAACGTGATATTGGCGAATTGATAAGTGCAACTTAACTGGAGGAACTTATCTCCGTTAGACATGAAAATAATTCATTCCATCCTGTGGAATCGAACCCAAAATCTTCGCGTTTACAATCAAAATATCCAACTCCGCCATGCCAGCCATAAAAATGGATTAAATTAATGAAAAAGAAAAAACAAGTGAACGTCCACCATTTATCTAGTTATAATTCAAAGAATAAGTGAGTGGGCAGAGCTGCCACCAAAAATAAGAAACCAGGTTTCCAAATCACCTTTCACCATTCTCTTATTTAGACATTAGCGGATAAGGTATCGATTACGACAGTGATACTACTGTCATTTTATTTTTTAAAAGGAATATTTAGATTAAAGATTTATCATTTTCAGACGTTGATCTCACTAGTTCAACCTACTTTTAGTAAATAGATAATAAAAGAAAACAAAATTTAGTTCAGATTGTCTTTTTTTAGAAACTGTTTGAATTGTGATTTGTATCGGTCTTTGACTTTACCGAATTGAATAAGTACGGTCAACAAAAACTATAGGTAAATAAATATTTAAAAACAGTGGAATTAATATATATTATATAAATTTTAAATCTGAAGTACTGTTATCAACATCTAACTATTTTGAGGTCATCAACATAGCGTATGGCTGTAACAGCGACGGTTGTGGGTTCAATTCCCAACTCAACTTGGGTGAGGGAGTTATTTAAATTTCCTAGCCCTGGCACCGTTCAACATGCAACGCCATGCATGCCTAACCTACTATTAGCGATATAACACAATTTTTTATATAGCGTAAAACCATTTCCATACTACGTTTAGCTTTCTTGCTTCCTTTATTCTCCGGTCTTCTCTATATCGGTTATAAAAAACACCTTATAATTCAAAAATATTAACTCACTGTATAATTAACAGCAAGACGCAATAAAACCATTATTAATCATATCTCACGATTCACACTTACTGTCCTAAATAAAAACGCTTTGTAACGCAATTCTAGGTTGCTTTATCTTTTAATCGGCATAGATTAAACAATACACAGCCAAAATTATAATGTACATGACACATTTTTACTATTTAATAGCACAAATCTAGTTTATATTGGAATGTAAATGCGACAGGTCGTGATTTCGATTCCCATTCGAGGATCTGAAATATTTCATATTTCCATTCTTTCGCTTAGGTAGCGAGTTTCGCTACTTAATGCGCAATGTCTCCAGAATTCGGTGGAAAGTGGAGAAAGTGACTTAATGGGAACGAAGTGCCCCAACACTAGGCTACCTACCCTGCTGTGTGCGGGATACAGTGTGAAGTTTGAATAAAAAACAATAATTTATTCTTAGAAAGCAGATGCAACATTTTACAAATACCTATAGATTAAATATAATTTAAAACGGGGTATAATAAGTGTGGGTTACAGCTTTTGTTTCTTAATAAAACTATTGTGCTCGAAGGTAATGTAACTCGCGTAGGCTTTATTATGCATGTTCCAATTAAATTGATTGATGAGACAGCCGATACATGTAATATGTAGGTACATTTAAACTAAAGTTGTATTTTAATTTTAGTTAATTTAGATCTCTTGTTTGCTTGTTGTCATTAACGATGAACTGTTGCACTTTTGTAAGTAATTAATCTGTTTTGTATACTTTATTTAATTTCTATAGCTTTTTCTTAGTGGATAGGAACACTTTTCTTAAATTTTTATAATTATTATTTGGATATTTCTTTTCTTAAATGTGATTTAATTGTTCACTATCCGCAAATATTACTATTGTCATTCCATATTTGTATATAGATACTGTTAAAAGAGATGTTAAATAAATATTGTAAGGTACAATATGAAAAAAAGTGAGAAAGCTAAACTATAATTTAAACGTCATCTTCACGCTGTAACACTTTAATTCAACGTCAATCCTTTAAACCTGTTTTTATGTAACAATCGTATAATCTCTCACTACCTATTAACAGATTATGAAAGGTCCCGCTGACATTAGCCGTCAAAATATCCAACCATACTTGTCAAAGTGACAGCTGTCAAACTTAAATGTTTTTTGTGTGCGGTTCCCAAATTGATTATAAGTTAGAAGTTACTCTACCGTTAGCTTTTCAATAGAATACAAATAAGGTGGAATAGTTTCATATTTGCTTGAATTAGCCTAAATAATTTTTATTTAATAGTAAGATATTTTATAGTTATAGGCTGTATTTTTAATAACTTTTGTATTTTAATATTTTATGTGAATGAAAATTGAAGAAATAAAATTTTAGTTGTTATTTCAAAGGCGAATCTCGATCTAATTTTATATACAAATACATTTCAAATAATTCAATCCAAAATTAAAGATATTATAATGGCTGTATATCGTGATAGCAGCGAATAAATAGCATTTTGCGAATCCAGACGCTTATTAATCAATGGACGCGCCTAGGATCATCGGCCTTAATTAATTAGAGGAATGTTATCTGTGTCATGTTGGTGGCTCCGTACAAAAATATATTAGACCATTTTAATTTGATTTTTTATAAGTAATTTTTTTGTATTAGCAAATAAATTTGTGATATTTGATCAATAGAACAAAAAAAATCAAGCAAAAAAAATATGGTCATATTGAATTCAATGAACAGTATCATTTAGAATTTATTTTTTTAAATGTCAATTTAATTAATATTTTTTAACTATGCCATATATAAAAAAGATATCCATTATTTAATACGAATATTATTCTAGAATAATCTTTATGATATTTGTCACACGCCTGTAATATAAAAAAAAATGTATCTCTAAATCACTCTATAATGCGATAGATAGACGTAAAACATATTTTCCCCTTCACATATTGTAATGTTATGTAAATAAAAGTAGAAAAAAAAAGATATTTCAATGAATTACCATATCGTGGTGTAGAAGTAATGTGGTATAATTTGTAATTTAAAGTACACTGCCACATTGTGACTGTGTAGGCATGTTGAAGAATGTTGTTATACATTTTATTATAAAATATTCCTTAGTCCAGTTATTGTTTTGTTAAAGTGTAATATTTATTTATTATAATAGAAATCTAAGATATCGAACACTTTGCAGTAGTCGGGTATCCCAAAAATATTAGTAAGTAATTCATTCATATTAGTTATATACTAAATATACGCGATAATTCTGGTTAAAGAGTTAATATAGAAATATTATACACAAAATAAAAATACAGTCATTATATACAAAAAGTTCAATATATTTATGATGTTTTATTTTTCGTATGAGTTAATAGTAGTGACTAAGGTAAAATAAATTTGTTAAAGATATAATAATTCTTGACTAGACTAGAGTATTTTTAATAACTATATATTTATATATTCTATATCTTATATCTGAGATTGTCACTTCATTCGATGAATAAAAATATGGTGTGCCTTAATTAAGGATATGTGCTTATGTAAGGAATTTACTATATTTTCTGAACATTAAACATAATTATTGTCTATTTCTGTAATATATATTTTACATTCTCTATATTCCTTTCTGATAATGTAAATCATAACAATAATACAGAGACTTTGTTATTGTTTATAAAACAGTCTTATCAAATAAACTTATCAATAAGCAGTTTACATTACGTAATCACAAATGAATCCAGTAATCGAGTAACTCGTATGGGTAATTCGAAATTACAATTTAAATCGATAATGTAAATTATGTAACTGAACAATCACGTGAATTACAATATACACAATGGTTCATTCGCTTAATCCATTCAATCAATCAATCAATCACTGGTTGAACGTGATTCAATACGGTAATGTTGGCTCGCCTGTTTATTTTTTTTATATATTTAAAATTTATGGTCTATTTAAAGCCTACTATAAAAGAATACTTTAGTACTAAAATAGTAAGTTGGTTTAAATTTTTATTTTTATGCTTCGTATTTTTTGTATTTTAGTAAAGATCCTAATGTTGTTATTTGTAGTTTAAGCCAATTTTTTAGATGTTGTAGCTCACTCGTAAGTGGAAACGTCCAATTAACTAAATCAATATTTGTAAAATATTTAAAAACTTACAGTAGTTTACAGTTTCCAGACTAAAAATAAGGTCTACATTATTGCTCATAATCACGTAAATTTAAATTTTGTGAATTGTTTTTTTGGTTTTCATATTTAATTTTATGTTAAATTTTATTTCCTCTAACTACAATCTTGTATTTTCGTTGAAACGATTATGTTTTTATACAATTAAGTTTATGATTATAATTTTTTGTACACAAGTAATGTCTTAGTTTTTCTGACATTTAATATACATATTATATCGTGTGGTGTTGCAAGAAATAACATAAACGTTGGCGCGAAAATGGAAATAAAATTACACAGATAAAGCACTTGATAAGCAGATTCGGGGCAGCAGATAAATAAAAAAACCTTCTAAAGTAAAGTTCAAAGTATCGATACTTTGTAAATCGTTGCCAGTTTCATAACACTTATGCATTAGTTAAAATACTTTATGTGGCATACATTTCTTTGTTGTTAATAAAATACCAAATTACCGAAAGTCGAAAGTTTTTATTTAATGTTATAAAAATATAAAATATCTTCATATTTTTGTGATTTTAGCATAAAAATCTCTATTATGCGTTTTAATTTTTTTAAACTTGTTTACCAAACAAATTATTTGTTGGAAAATTCAGATTTTATTTCAATAATAAAAAAAAGTTTTTTAACAATTTAGCCGAAAACTGAAAAAATGGCGTGGCATGAATGAGTGTTAGTTAAAAAAAGACGGGCAAAAGCATTGCTTTAATACAAAACTTGTTTGACGACATTCTAAAATGCAGCTGATTGCGATGCGGTTTCACAATATTCAAATATATTTAGTTTCATAATATCTGGTTATATATGGCTATAAAATTTTTAAATTCAGGGTCATGGTTAAACATATGATTAATTGACTAAGATCATAGATATATCGCGAAACTGTCATATATATTAGTTATTTAAGAATAATAAAAATCCGCTTCACACTGAATAGGGTAAGCTGAGAGAACTTAGTATTAACATACTGCATTCTCCGCTAGAATAGATGAATTCATTCCCACGACTGGGAATCAAACCCATGACTATTTTGTTACACTAGTAATAATTGAAACGCTGCTTTGACTTCTGCCACTCATAAATTAAAATTGAAAATTAGGCGGTGCGCGGGGAACGGACCGTCTGAACAATATGTTCTCTTACCTTGCAATGCGGGAAAAGCGAGAAACTCTTCTTTTATTATATCATTCTTGTTTTGTATATTTTAATTAAACTGCTTCGTACGTTTTTCTAAATTATTCATTATAAGTGTTCGCTATAAGTTAGAACTATATATATAACTTGTTTAACTTCTTGCTGTATCCCGTTTATAAACGGGCAAGGGGAACATAGCGTAAGACATTCCGTTGCCCACTTTCCGCCGAATTTCAGAGACATCGTGTGTTGAATGGCGAAACTCAAAGTCGCGCATTGTCTTGTTATCGGTACGAGAAAATGCAAATAGTAAATAATTAATTATCTCCAGGTATTTAAACAATTACATCTATATATCAATATGACAAACAAACAAGAGTTCTATTAACATTTATTTATTAATAATATTTCTTAGTAATATCTCAATATCTGATATGTATCTTAATCCATTGAATACAAAATCGTCCAAACCACAAGTAAACAATGGTGTGCGTAACTCTTATTGTTTCACGGTCTAGGTGCGATCAAGGTTTCAATTGTACCTCTATTGTATAAAGACCTATGAAAGGATCTATAAATAGTTAATTTAGACGATATTTTTTTATTTTATTAAAATGATATGATTACCATTAAGATTATGAGGAAAGTCGTGGCGCAGCGGCACGAAGTGTGACTATAAAATCGACTGGTAGTGGGTTCGATCCCTACTCGAAGAGATGAAATATTCACTTA
>DWAO01000506.1:0-25007 GCA_018230605.1 Heliconius congener
AAATTCGGCAGAAAGTGGGGAACGGAGTGTCTTTCACTACGTTCCCTCTGCCTACAATGCAGTGTGCGGGATACAGCGTGAAGCTGATATAAGTAAATATTTCATCTTCTCGAGTGGGGATTGAACCCACAACCAGTCGGTTTTACAGTCACACTTCGTGCCACTGCGCCGCGACTATATTTTTATATATATGAATATATCTATCTATCTTTATGTTAATCTTTATAATATATTTTTTTTCTAAACCTAATATTTTTTTTCTTACTATGCGTGTGTTTCGTGTGTAATGTTTTTTTTTTGCGTATTAAAGGATCTCTACGACATCGTCTAATTTTTCTCTGCCTAAGCAAGACATCTTCATCATGTGGATATGCAAATTAAAAATAATGTTTAACTAATCATTTTTTTTCTGTTTAATCTCATAAATATTGGATGTTTATTTAAAAAACGTATGAAGATTTTAAATTTTTATACGTTTTTTATTTTCGTATTTTCCTTTCCTATATAATAACACCTTAAAAATGTTAAAAATGTTGGATGTTGTTGAGGACGTCGTAACGTCGGCACAAGTGTGCTACTGTAAATGCACGGTTGTGAGTGGGGATCGCCCCACTTGAGGGAATGAAATATTTAATATGTTCATTTATTCGCTCTGGTATCAAGACACAGCGCGTTAGGTTCTGCCACACTATTCGTAATGTTGTGAAATATAAGACAAATTTGAGACCAATTTGGCAGAAATTGGGGAACGGAAGTGCCTTAATGGAGAACAGAGTATCTTAACACTAGGTTCCCACCTCTGCCTACTCTGCTGTGTGCGGGATATAGCTATAAAAATATTCTATGTACTTGATCTGTCTCTGAAATTAACTGTAGAGCCTTTAGATGGCTGCGGGGATTTGATTTAAAGGACTTTTCTTACTTTCGATTATACCCTACGCAAGCGTAGGTACAACGCGCAAGAGTTCAGATACGCTAACATCATGGCGGCCACGACATATCGCCAATATTTTACAAAAGTAATGTGAGGTCATTCAAACTTCAAGATTAGCCTTAAAGATAATTGTTGTCGTCAAGTAACTTTATCAGTTCCCGTAGTACTCAGAATTTGTTCATAATTTGTAAAATATAGTAGATAACACCAAGAACAATATGTTTAACGTATTAAATATTATATTATCATTGTTTATATTTAGGACGTGTGTGTGTGACATGACTCCGATGACTACAACGATTGTGGCTCGACCGCTCGTCTTATTCTATTTTAAATTCTTATTTCCTTATAGTTACAAATTGAAGGAACCTGTATGTCATTATTTTTTTTTGGCTTCACGCTTTATATTTTTATATTTCAATGGTCACTCTTCTCCCACTTTTCGCCGAATTCTTTGTGGAATTCAATGCGGCGCTTTGCCTCGACACCAGAGCGAAAGAATATAAATATTAAATATTTCATTTTCTCGAGTGGGATCGAACCCACGAACACAGGTATATTTGTTTTGACTTAATATTTTAATAAATAATGCAATTAATTTCTTTTTTTAAACTTTTTGCCATAGCAATATATTGTAAAAGAATTATATTACAGATATTGGATACAATGAACTTAACATAATTTTGATTTTATAAAAAAATATATTTATTTAAACTATATACGTTTACAAGATCATAATAATTTATATGTAATTATAAAAAGAAATATTACCAAAGTATCTGAACTGGTGCTGATTGATTTATACGTGTTGGTCAGGTTTGGAGCCATCAGCAAAGGGTAAGTTTCTTTTTCAATACTGCCAAAACTGGTACAACTCCTCCTGGTGCTGTATCATAAAAAGTCAAAAATAATGCCTATAAAGTACATTAAATCAATAAACAAAACATTACACACACTACGATGCATTTGACAATATAAATATTGCTATGAACATGACATCATGATATAAGAAGGCTATTTGTATCTAACCTCTTATTTTACAGTGTCTGCAAAGAGTAACTCATTATTTTTCAGCTTCACGCTGTATCCCGCACGTAGGGTAGGCAGACACATTTTCCACCGAATTCTGGAAGTATTGCGTGGTGAGTGGCGAAACGCCACGCTTTGCCTCGGCAGCAGACCGAAGAAATGAAAATATTAAATATTTAATTGCATCGAGTGGGGATCGAACTACATACGGCCTACATTGTGCCCCTTGCGGCACGACTGGCCTCTAGCGTAACTTTTAATATTAATTAAAATTAAGATTAAGATAGGCGAGTCACAGTACCGTAGTACCGAGCTATTTCGGATGAGGTGACGGGTACGGTTAAAGGTTCCGCAGTATAGTAATACTAAATTCATAATCTATAAAATATATTTACTGATACACATGATGTTCCCTGGCGTCTCCGTACTCGCATTCTGAACAGTCTGAACAAGCGCTGTCAAATACTCTGCGAAAGAAAAGTTTTATAATATATTCATTGTTATTGACCTTCACATTCAATAAGGAAATTTAAAATACAGAATATTTTATTTTAAAGTCTATACAGGGTTTAACACGATCGACGGATCAGCGGTTGTCTATGAGTAGAGAGAGACATTTGACCCCCGTGTATGCCCGATTTTCAGTATATCGGCAGATATTTTAGAATTGGTGATTTTTAAAAAACATCGGTTTCTTAAAGAAAATTGGCAAATGCTCCATTGTTGAGTCTGTCCTCATGATTTCTTTTTCTCAATATTGCTTATTAATATTGAGGCCTTCATAGAGGCAGCTTTTGAACATTTAGCTCATGACATTTTTACTTTGTTACAAATTTACCACATATGCATATTGATTGAGTGACTGTTAAGTATTGCGTGTTGAGTAGCGGAACTCACGCCGCGTCTTTCATCGCCACAAATTAATGAAAATATACATTTAAATAAATATTTCATTTCCTCGAGTGGAGATCGCACTCACAACCAGTCACATTTAATGCCCCTGCGCCGCAATTAGGTTCCATTCGCCTATCCTGTTGTGAAACAGAGTACAGCGTGAAGCTAATTTAATTATTTAATAAAATAATTTATTTTTTATATAATAATTTACCACATAAAGGATCTTTGAGTTACTTCAATCTACTTTCCAACAATTTAAGAGATATTACAATTAAAGTGGCTGAATTAGGTACCTATAAGTATAATAATTAAAATAAACCAAAAAAATAACAATTAAAAATCTTACCTAAGGTTTGAACTCACTACTATTACCCTTAATTAGCCAGGAGACAATGTAATTAATTAAGTACCTATATATTTTACATTAAAAAAAATAATATAAAAGTTATTGTCAAATTAGATATAGAGCGCCTAACAAATGTCTTACGATTTTACAGCAGTTTAATACAGTATATTATAAGACATTGAATAAGAACAGATAAGATAGTTGTTGTAAATAAATAAAATAGTAACTCATTATTGTTTAAGTTTAAAGGCGCGTCATACGAATATGTCTCCACGTAAGTATGTAGGTACACGTGACCGATAGCAATTAATGGTTTTCAGTCTATATCACGCACATAGCAGGGTAAGCAGAGGGAACGTGAGAACCTAGTGGTAAGACATTCCCCAACTTCCCCATTTTCCGCCGAATTTGAGGGCATTGTATTGAGCGGTGGAATTTATTTTATATTCTATATTTATGCCACGACTGGTCTCCATATATTTTTCATTTTTTTAGAATAAATAGCCTAAATTCTTAATTTGCCAACTTTCATCATAATTGTTTTAATTGAAGTAGTTAAGTTAAGCTCCTTAAATTTAATTACATAGGTAGTTAGTTAATTAATTAGATAAAATTGGACCTAATAAAACAAAAAGTTAAAATTTAATGTTTTTATTTTCATTATGATATGGACGTGTTAAACCAACAAGACACTTAATTATTCTCGTACTTCAAATTGGCGATAGATTAGCAAGGTCCACTCGTAAGAGATAAGCTACGCCCATTAAGACATTCCCTTGACATGAAGACTTCATAAATCACATTATCCTAAATAATGTGATACTGTGGAATCGTCTGAGCTCCCTTTACGGAAGCAGCATTAAGTATAAAATATTTCAAACCCATACCTAAATAAAATAACCAAGATTCGTCGACAGTTTAAACGTAGCATTTTTTTTTCATTTCACGATTTGTATCCATACAAGATTACGTCTAACGCAGCTATAAATAGATACCGATAACGTAACAATCTACTACTACAAAAATACTACTAAGCGTTGCCGATCTGACGCTTTTCACTCTCAAAAAACATACTAGAACGAGAAAGTTATGTTACGCAATTACCTATTTTCTATAATAAGCCTAGGTGTCGAGGTAAAATCGCGGCGTTGAGTTCAGCCACTTATCACGCTAGCCTCTAAAAGTCGGCAGAAAGTGGGGAACGGAGTGTCTTAACACTAGGTTCCCTCTGCCTACCCTGCTGCGTGCGAGGTACAGCGTGAAGCTGATTAAACCTAGGTACCTACGACTCGATTTCGTGAATGAGGCGTGTGTGGTTTTATCGCTTTGATAAGGTTGTGTCTGTGTGCGTCATTCTTATGCTATCTTATATTTTTTATTTATTTTAAAATCTCTTTTGTTTTAATAGTATTAGACAATTATAGAGTAGTTAAAATTGAGCTTTCATTTAAAGTGGTGACGACAAAAACACTCTGTATACTAGCGACCCGCTCGCACCTCCGCCCGTAATATTATATATTGTTAGCGTATTCGTGTAAAAGAGAGTAGATTTAGGTGAAAATAATTATAAAAGCAGTGGAAATGTGTCAATCGGGGGACAGTTGCGTGTAAGTGACGGTCCCTATTGGAAGGAAACTAGTGTGAAGTATTGTTAGTAAGTACATATCACCTATTGCAATTACGTGGTGTCCCTATCCAAATAGTTTAAAAACGTATAGACGATGTGTGTATTTATCGTGTATTTATAAACTATAACCGCTTCCGATTTCTAACAATATTATCTATTTAACAGTTACCCATATAAGAAAATATTATCTATTTTCTTATATGAGTAACTGTTGTGATTTGTGTTGATCTAATAACATTATTATTTTAAAGACGCACAGAGAATTTGACAAATATTATAAAGAATGATTATTTTGTATTCTATTCCATTCATAAATATAATAACAGTTTTTCCCACATATATTCCGTGTACAGATAGCGATCAGCTACAATTTTATTATATGTATCTATAGACATAGATTGGTTAAACAAAAAGTCGATAATAATTTATATTTATAATGATTATATGAAATAAAATGGTTTGTGTTATCTATACAGCATACAATGCTCCGTCATGTCATGGCCAATCCGTATTTTAAAGCATATATGTAAATACCCAACTAATAATATTTGGTTAATTTTTTCTTTCTTTTCTTTTTTCTGATTCACGCTTCATCCCTCAAATAATAGGGTAGGCAGTGGAAAACTAGTGTTAAGACTTAAAACACTCCGTTTTCCACTTTCCGCCGAATTTTAGAAGTTCTAAAATTCGAACCAGAGCGTAGAAATGAAAATAGTAATAAATAATAACTCATTCCTCCGAGTGGGAATCGAATCCGCAACCGTCTTTCACAAAACAAAATCGTCGTGTTAACACGATTGTGCCACTGCGCCACGACGGCCTCTAGTTATACATTATGATATCTATAATATATCGCCTTCGATATTGATACATTTAAGTAAACAATTCTGTTGACATTATTGTAAATATTTCATCATTCATCATAAATCAAATTACAAATTCAAAAATTTTATTCAATTTATCCTTTGTCAAAGCTAGAGACGCTAGAGTTTATTCTTTGAGCCATATATATATTTTTTATTTTTGTACAACTGTAAAATAACTTACTTTTTTTTTATTTTCGAGAATTTTTTTTCTATACATATTTATAATATTACTTAGTATCTACTTTGTTTTCTATCGTCTACTACAACTATAAAATGTATACACATATTTTTTTATTTTTAACTTTACGCTATAACTACGGTTACCTTTTTGCGGTTTCGGCCAGATAAGCTGACTCCACTTATCCCACGAGGAGATCACATCTCCACAGCATTTAGCATACATTGGAAGAATGAATAGAGTTAATTCTTCTTGTAATATCCACGTTTCGCTGCAGTACAACAGTATCGGTACCAGCGTGCCGACGTTTCGCCGTAAAATTAGAACTTGAAAAGTTTTTTTTCCGTCTTTTTGAATGGCCTAATTTTGGGAATTCCCCAATTTTCTTTTTAGGGCTCCGGACTTTTTAAAAGGATCCCTTATAAGATCACTTTGTTGTCCGTCTGTCTATCTGTCTGTCAGTCTGTCGAGAGTTGAAAATTAAACCATATACTTAGATTTACGGACCCATGATTTTCCGATACTTTTTTTAGCCATGGCCGTTTATATAGCAAAAAACGCGTAATACGACGTTATAAAAGGAATCAAAATGAATATAGCACTTCTGGTTAACCTAGAATTATGAAATTTGGCCTAGTTTAGAAAAAAATCTGAAAACTATTCATTAGTGGCTAAATCCTAAAAAATAATAGTCTTTAAATGGGGGCAAAATTTGCTTTTAAAGCCGCTAGTTAAGCTAAGCCTGAATTTCAGAAAAAGCTTGAGACTTACTCGTTTCCCACAAAAAAGCTCCATTTTTATAGGGAATTCTCGGTGGCCGAGCCCGACTCGCGCTTTTCTTTATATTACTTAGTATTTATAATATAATCAGATTGGGAAGCACGCATAAGTTGTAATTATACGATACGATTATAAATAACAATGAACATAAATAAGTATATTCAGTTAAGTCGCCGTAAAAGATATAGAATTTTGCTTTTTTTTAAATGAAATTTTTGCAGTCTAAAGAGACTGCAAAAAATATTGTGAAGAAATAAATAAAGAAATATTATATGGAAGAGAGAAAAGATTATTTGACAGACACTATAAGACAATTATATATTTTTACTTGCTATTTAAATATTTAATTAAATTATATAATATTTCCTGTCTTTCATATAATATTTGTTTATTTATTTCTTCACAATTTACAAAATAGAAAATTTTAATGAAATTGAATTAAAATTTATAAAGAAAATGTAAGAAGAAAACAATATTTTTTTCCTCTATCTACATTAGTAAACATCTTTACCTATATAGGTAAAGGAAATCATTGTTTATAAAATAAACAAATTAATTCTACTACAATTAAAATATAAAAAAAGTACGTACCCATAACTCTCTACAGATTTAACGGAGCTGGCTGTGGATTCGTTTTCACTGTTTTTAGTGGAATTTCTTTTAACTCGCATTATTTTAATTTAATATACTTATATATAGATTTATAACAACATAACGTTGAACACACAACAAAAAAAATATTTCAGTGAAACAGAGTGCGTGGTTCCAGTTCGAGAGATAATATGAACTTGGAGCCAAACCGTGCATAAAACAGTGAAGACTCGAGAGTAATTAATGAGTAGAATTGATAAAAATATAAATAAGGCACATGTATTTACATAAGATTTACGATAAGCCATATTGCTAGGCAATTGTCGATATTTAAGTAAGCGAATTTTAATATTTTTTTATTGTCAGTAATTTT
This sequence comes from Heliconius congener, assembly GCA_018230605.1. Taxonomy (NCBI): domain Eukaryota; kingdom Metazoa; phylum Arthropoda; class Insecta; order Lepidoptera; family Nymphalidae; genus Heliconius; species Heliconius congener. The sequence goes on from DWAO01000506.1 coordinate 7,622, forward strand.
AATGTAAAGTTTGTAAAGAATATGTGGACACATAAAAGGCGCAAAGTGTAACTGTAAAATCGACTGGTTGTGGTTGCGATCCCCACTCGAGGATATGAAATATTTATTTAAAGTTACATTTTCATTTCTTCGCTCTGGTGTCGAGGCAAAGCACGGCGTTGAGTTCCGCCACTCAACACGCAATGCCTCCCAGAATTCGGTGGAAAGTGGGGAACGAAGTGTCTTAACACTAGGTTTCCTTTGCCTACCCTGCTGTATGCGGGATACAGCGGGATGAAGCTGGTTTAATATTTTTAACACTACATACGCGAACCAGCGTAAAGTTGAAAAAAGAACATAAAAAGTTTCTCTCAAAATTAATGTTATAAGTAGGTAATAGCAATCATGATATCGGGCTGGTGGTTAGGTGATAGCAGTAACACTAGATTCTGTTTAGTCTGTCTACAACGCAGCGGATGCGCAAAATAAGAAAGGTTGTTCGCTATACAGTGTTTTTGTCAGCACCACTTTAAATGAAACCACAGTTTTAACTACTTTATAAAAGCCTAATACAATATTTTTTTTTCATAAATGAAAAAGTGATTTGTAAAATAAATAATAAAATTATCATTGTAAAATAAAATGCCATTTCTCAAGAACGACGCACGCAGCATATACCTATCAAAGGGAAACCGCCGCATACGCCTCATTCCGAAATCGAGTCGTAGGTATTGGCTGCAAAGTTCAAAGTTGATTAACCTTTAGTAGTATGTGTTTACGTTATTGGTATCTATTCGTAACTGCGTCACACGAAATAAAGGTATGGATATACATCGTGAAGTGGAAAAAAAATCCAACGTCTAGGTTTCTCGATTAATTTCTTTAGGTATGAGTTTAAAATATTCACATAAAAGGAGCACTGACGCTTCCACCTGTACAGCCTGTGAAGTCCAACTGACTAGCACCACTCAACACGCTTTACCTCTAAAAATCGGTATAGTGGGCAGCAGTATGGTAACACTAGTCTGCCTCTGCCTACCAAACAAAAACTTATTTATAGCTCCTTATGTAGATAACTATTTGACAAATTAATTGATTTCAGGCACCATATAACTTCATACACATTTATACTTACACTATATTGTGATCATCTCGGCTGAGGGATTGAATATTTGAATTTTCTGGCTGTGGTCACAAAAAGAAAGGTATTATGTCGCAAAATTGGACAAGAAATGGACAGTGGACTTAACACTAAGATTCCCTCTACCAATCTTACCGTGTACAAGTGTTTGCCTTTTTAAATATTTTTTTTGTTTTTTTTTCAGTTCTTTTATGATCAGTGAGATAAACTATAATTAAATTTTATGAGTATCAATTTTGGTTTTTGGAGATAAACCCACCCAATGTTGAGTCATCTCATTCTACAATAATGCTTCTTTAAATTGAAGCCAGTCTTGCTTGTCTTGTTTGTATAAATGAAATTGATGAAAGCATACATATATATCGCTATATGTATGCTTTCATCAATGATGATCAGCGACCTTGTAAGTTCATTTTTGTGATGTTCCAATCTCATTTTATAAGCAATGCATAATATATATATATATTTGTTCCTGGACGGTGGGTATTTCAAGGTATATGTGGACTTCTTACGAATATTTCTTACAAAACATGAAGCACTAGCAAATTGTTTTAAACATAAAATTATCTTTACAACATAGAAAAATAAAACAAAAATTAACAAAAGAAATTACAGCTTTATTTATTTATAAATCCATTATGTACAAACTAATATTATAAATAATCTTTACAAGTTTGCAACAGATTTTTGTTGTCAGCATGGAAATATAAAGTTTGATAATTATTACTATGAATTATCTATAATGGCTATACATATTATTAATAATATATAAATACAGATATCAGGAACTAAGACGCTATACTTTTGATATAAATTATAATGAAAAATTTCTACTAAAATTTTAAGAAAAACAATACTAATATGTGTGGAAGATGAAACATCTTTGGCTTTATGCCTAATAAATAAATAATGAATGATCAATGTGCAATGAATGAAAGTGAAAATGATGTACTATATACCTACAAATAATTGAAAACATTTTTTTTCATTTTATTTGTAAAAAGAATGGCTAAGTTACTACTAACTACTTCTAAATTAGCTAAAGGATGATGTTGCTTGATAAGAAAACAAAAAAAAATCACTTTTAGTTTTCTTTTATACAAAAATTATTAACAGATCACACTTCAGTTATCATGAGTTGAATAATTTTCGATGGCAAAACTAACACTACTAAGTACTATTTATCAAATATAATTTAGTCTAAAGATGATAGTTAATAAAGTAATTAACATTCTCTGATTTTTTAAGTTATCCACAATATCTAAATGTTGAATCCCATCTTTCTCATACAAGCCTTGTGTTCTTCAATTAATGGTCCACAGTTTTCTTCTCCATTTTCAATAATGCTGTAAGAGTGTAAAGAAAAAAAAATATAGAGATGTAAAACAATTATACATTGATTCAAAGTTGTATTTAATGAGGCCTTTAAATTTATTTTATAAATATTTTTTCTAGTAAACAATACTCAGAATAGTATATGCATAGCGATGCATGTTGTGCAGTATGGTTTAATTATATAACTCGGCAATTCGCTGTAATTACAAAAATAACCTTACCATGCATCTCGGGCTCTTTTAGTTTCCGGACAGGCACAACAGGGTTTCAGTTTGGGCTTTTCAGCATTAGCCGGCACTGCGGCTTCTACTTTAACATCTGCAGCTTTCGCACTTGCATTACCCATTTTTATAATAGTAAAATTGAAAATTCCAAAATATGATGCAATATAAATAAAAACTAGTGCCGTTTTCACGAGACTTGCCGTCAAATATTTATGTCACTATCGTATGTCATTTGACAATGACAGCTACAAATTATATATGTTGCCATACCAATTTACGTTGTATGCTGCCAATATAATTAAAAATTACAAGCATTTGAAAAATTCAAAAAAATCTGCTTTGACAGTCGCGGACAACAGGGTGGTTCTCCTTGAGGGGTGCCGGGAAATACTTATGGCGAGGATTTCTCTACAAAGTCGCACGAAACCCAATGATGGAGGACGACAGTAGCGAGTCGGAGCAGCCACTATACAGCCACTAAATAGGTACAATATTTATAGTACAAACCAACCAGATGGCTGCAAAAATATACGCTAGGTCTCCAGACTAACGAGTACAAGAGGAAGAGATCTATTGATAATAACAATCGAACTACAATTGCGACTAGTAAGCCGACTAACTTTCCAACTGACCCAAATCGCCTCCCTGATGTTATAGATTTCTTCATTGTCAAAAGCCTGTCTGAACTTCCCTACACATAGAAACTTGCATAGACTCCAACACCAATCACACACCGATAATCCTGACTCCCGGCACTTCTGTATTACACATGGAACCTGGCAATAAATTTTATAACAAGCGCCCTGACTGGAACTGCTTTTGAGAGCTAGTATATGAGAAACTGAAATGAAAGTAAGCCTAAAATCTACGTCAGACATTAAACATAGACATAGCTGTGCGACTTCCGCACTTTTGTACGTAATAACAATAACATCAGTCATTCAAGAAAGTTGTAGGAAGTCCACAACTGAAAATAGTAATCGTCACTCGCAAAGTAAAACTTACTCAGATTGTATACGTCAGTTGATACTAGAAAAAAGGAGGCTACGTCGAGTATGGCATAATAGCAGGCACACTAATGACAAAAGCGACTAAAGCAGCTCGAGATCTGAAAATATTAATTATGGAAAGCTTCCAATAACCAGGACAGACCATTGTACCAAAAACCACCGCTTTATTCCTCTGATGGCCAGTGGATTAGTACAATTTTTGGCAAAGCTTTCGCAAAGCATCTTATCCAAGTATTCATCCCCAACGGGACACCATTGAATGCTAACGAATCTGATATTGACGAGTTTCTAATTCAAGATCCTCAAATGAAACTCTCAACTCTAACACCATTCCAAAAGAAGTGTATAGAAATGTACGTGGCTTAAGAATAATAAAGTACCAGTATCAGATCTTATTGACAAAAAGGTAATTGATAAAGTAGTTGTGTACCTAACAATGGTATTTACTCCAATACTATAAATTGGGTATTTCCCAAACTTATGGGAAGGTATCGAGCATCATAATGGTTCAAAAACCTGGAAAACCTTTACAATCTTAAAGGCCATTCTTTCTTCTTCTTATAATGTCAAAGCTTCTTGAAAAATCACTGCTCCAGAAAATTATGACCATCATAAATGAAAAATTATTAATAGCCGAGCACCGATTTGATTTTAGAAGGCAACACGCGACTACTAAGCAAGTATAAAGATGTGTAGGAAGATTAGATCACTATAAAAAAAAAGAACTTTGTGTATCGGTTTCTCTAGATATTCAACAAGCCTTTGATAAAGTCTGACAAAAAGGTCTACTGTACAAAATAAAGTTAATATTACAACATACTTTCTTAAGAAATTCTGAAATCATACTTATTTGATAGAATTTTTCGGGTAAGAGAAAACGACTGCTCCACTAACTTGTACTATATAACAGCTGGAGTACTCAAGGGTTATTTTGTACATGTTATTCACATACGACTTACCGCAAAGCCCAGGAGTTACCGAGGCAATATTTGCTATGTTACAGCCCCACTTATTTTTAACAAATGCCCAATCAAGGCTTCACATGTCCTTCAAAACAGCCTCAATAATATTGAAAATTGGCTACTCAAATGGAAGATCACCGTTAGTGCGTTAAAATCAGTACGTTTACTCTCATAAAAAATAGTCCACCTCCACCAGTCACTTTGAATGGCATTCAACTACATCATCAATATGCAGTACTTGAGTATGCACTGGGGCCGTAGGCTCACGTGGAGAGAACGTGTTGAAATCAAACGGGATGAAATGAATTTAAAATACAAGGGGATTCTCTATTGGCTGCTGGGACGTAACTCAAAACTTTCAATTGACAATAAGCTGCTTCTATATACAACTGTTTGAAAGCCCATTTGGTTGCACGGTATACATTATGGGGGTCTGCCAGCACCTCTAACATAGTAATAATCCAGAGGGTGCAGATTTTATTTTCAAAAATATATCTAACGCCCCGTAATCTACCGAAGCGACGGAGCTGCATAAGATTTTAAACATTCCTTTTGTGAAGGAGGAAATATACACTGCCGTAACTCAATACAAATCAAGGCTATTCAGGCACCCGAATAAACTAGCGGGGCACCTATCCAACCCAGACGCTATCCGTCGATTTAAAAAGAGACGAAATATGTTTGATGAATGATGGAGGGTCTGATCTGCAGCAGACCTCGGTAGAGAAGGGTCATAGCTCCGATGGGAACCCTGTGCCCCTATATGTTTGAAACATCCACCACATCTGTTTAGCGACTTATGACTGATTGCAAGATTAGAACAGAAAAAAAATATGTAGGGAAGGGTTGAAAAGGGGCCGTGGAACAAAAGTGGCAACATCCACTAACAGAAATAGGAATTTTAAGATTAGAGTATATCTAATTATAAAAAAAATATGAATAAAATAATACACAAAAACAGAGTCTAAGGGCTCGTTCTTATTCCTATTCTTAAGATTATTAAATAATCCGCTAACTTCGAAGCACTGGAATCCTGCAAAACTAAATAAAAGAAACAATTTTGTAGCGAAAGTTATTTATTGAAAAATACTATAGGATTCGTTTTGCTCTGATATCGTTTTATTCTAAGCAAGCCCTACTTGAACACAAGCTTATATTATAAACCACCCCCTCTAAATGTAAGTTTACAATCCTATTTAACAAAAAATGTTGGGAGTGAAAATATGGAGCTTCACCAGTTCGTCAGGCCACGGCCAGGGATTCACTGTGTGAACGTAGTCGTTAATTTTTAAATAGGATATGTATATCTATAGGATTTTATAAAATAAATTAAAACTTAATTATTCTTTCTGATATTGAATAATCAAAATGTGAAGCGATGATAAAAAAAAACACTAATATATTTTGCAAAAATTTAATTGGACAGGCAAAAACTAAAAACCAATCGTGCAAAAATCTTTAAACTCAAAACAAATAGTAAAACCTTAACTTGGATAATGCATGAACTTAACTCATAATTTTAACTACACTTACATAAAAATTTAGTAATAAAAAGTATTATTTGATAATCACTTAGAAGATAAAAGTCTAAACATATCATAATCATAGTTTAAAAGGATTGATCATAATCACAAGTTCATGATTAAAACAATTACATATATGATCTTAAAACAAAATACATAAAAAGTATATGAATTGATACATAACTCCATGGTAATTTAAAGGTTTACAGCAAAAAGTTGATCTCAATCATTATGTACCAACACACTACCAGCGTCTAAAAAAAAATAACACAAATTAAAAACAACACTGCATTCACAATAAATTAGCATATTAATATGGTTAAAATCAAAATGCCCTTAAAAATACTTAGTAAAAAAAAACTTAAATATTTAATTAAGAATACAATGATTAAATATAAAATGTTAATCGATTAAAATGTTTCAGCTCTGAGTTCGGGGGGCGTCACTGGACTATGACCGCTGAAAACAAACTTATTGAGTCCTATCTAAAATCAAGTCAATTACTGTAGTCCAAATAATATTTCAACGATACCGATGTGCTGATAAAATTTTGTCAATCGCCAATAACGATTAATCTTTTGGAAACATATTCTTTAAAATATGACAAAAGAACATAATCAATTGGCAACACTTGGTACGCAATTATAAATTAACGTAATTATTAAAAAAAATTGTGGATCCTTTCCAGCAATACATATTGGAATCAAATATTAAAACTGTATGGGTATAAATGGGTAGCTATATAATATATTAGTCCGGATAACTATATCATAAAGGAATGCATATAAAATGGGTTAAAATCAAAAAATAAAACATGCCCTCGACAACCATTAGTACTAACTTAAACTAAAACATGGCACCTGCCGTTTACTTCAACAATCTATTCTATTAGAGATCAAATTGTCGTACGCTTCGAGCTATTATGTAAAAAAATCTATAAAAATCCTCAACTATGTAGTAAAATCTGATAAAATCAACGAGCTTTCTGGCTCCATCGTGTCTACACTCGACAATACAATGATAACAGTCGTTTTTCGATACAATTCTGTCAGTCTTGATGGTTTTCTTGGTCGAGATGCATCATGCGACTGGTTGCCAACCGTCCCATAATATATACAGTATTGTATTATATTGCAGATCTAAGGCTATCTACTTTAATACTGTTTAAAAAAGCATTTATAAATGCACCTGGCACACTAACTGTTGACTGATGCGATTTTAGTTTAATGACTGCGAAACAATATTAGAATCGAATCTTATGTATCTATTTTTTAATACACGCAAAATAAACTATACATATTTGGCAACCTCAGATGCAAATGACGTTATAGTCAATCAGTCTTCATATTGAGCATCAATGCCATCGAGTATCAAAACTGTTTGTGTACGAAAAACATATTTATTATAGAGGTACAGTGACATAAACAGTTTTGATAGTAGATATCATTGGAATATCATTACTATGATTATTACACGTTAACAAAACTTATACAAAAGTGAAAATTGTTTGTAACACTTACCTCTTTAGAAATATTCAGGATTATTGATTGCATTTTGTTTAAATATTGTCTAAAAATATTTTTCATATTAACCTCAATGTCCTATATTTTTTTTCGTTTAATATGTAAAGGTGATTTATTACATAGTTCTTGGTTGATCAATTTTTTTTACTGTTATGTATATTGATATAAAAAAGTTATAAGAGCAATAATTTAAGAATATTTAGTTATTTTTGTAGCTTCATAGCATACGTCTACCATTTGTCCTGCGCCAGCGCAGTATTGTACTGTGCGGGTGAATTGATGATCTTCCTTTCGTTCGGAGTTCCCGTACTTTTGTATGAGTTCGCTTGTTTTTGTAGCTCTGTAAATTAATTATTAAATTACGCAAGATTATGGTGAGTTTTTTTTATAATAATGCAATATTCTTCTTATCAAATTAAAAATTACCACAAATAATTATTGTTATTTATTATACTGTATTAAAATGTATTTTTTTCTGTTCAATGACAGAATTTAGATGGGTAATTCTCCTGTCAGATAATATTACCAAGGTCTAAGGAAGTAGGTACTAGGTATTGCGATATTTTTTTTTATTTTTGTATAAAAATGCAGTTCGTATTCAGTTCATATTAGAATGCACAAGGCTTGCATCGTGTGATATCTGCATACAATATAATACCTTGCTATTAACTGCAAGTACATACAAATCGGGTGTTATATCGGAATTCTTATATGCATATTTAATGTTGCGTAGTTTTGCATATTTTTATTTTTGGTTTTCTTCAAAAACATGCTGTTTCGTTTTCTATGAGCACTTTCCTAACGAAGATGAGAGATATTTAAATATAAAAAAATACTTGCATGTATGCATTCTATTTACTGGACCCTCTAATAGATTTTAAATTATAAATTGAAACGTATTTAAAAAATCAAACTGGCAACGTAATCATGAACTCTTTCTCCTCCGTCTTCAAATAGCTCCAAACACTCGCCATAAAGAGAACCTAGTATTTAAACTCTCTATTATAAACTTTTACATATTAGGCCAGTCGTGGCGTAGTGGCACAAAGTGTGACTGTAAAACCGACTCATTGTGGATTCGATCCCCACTCAAGGAGATGAAATATTTACTTAAAATTTAAATTCGCGCGCGCGCGGCAATGCGAGGCGCGCCACTCAACACGTAATGCCTCCAAAATTCGGCAGAAAGTGGGTAACGGAGTGTCTTAACACTAGGTTCCCTCTGCCTACCCTGCTGTGTGCGGAATACAGCGTCAAGCTAATTTTTTTTTTTTTATATTATAGTATAATGTAGCTTGAGGCGTCGTAGTATTTGGGCATGACTGTAAACGCGATGGTTGTAGGTTTCATCCAACTCGATGGAATGTATTTTAATGTTTTTTCTCGGTTCTGATAAACAAAGCGCGGCTTTGATTGTCTCGACAATTGGGAAGCGCGTAAGGCGCAGTGTCTTAACACTAGTTTCTCTCTGTCTACCCTGCTAATGCGGGATAGAGCGGGAATAATATCTATATAGTACCTGCGATGACCAGCAACATCTTCCTGCGAGCTCCAAAAGCGGTCACTCCAATTTCGGTGAGATCAGCCTCGTTCAACGACGCGAACGTCGACATGTCCAACTCGTGCTTTTTGAACAAATCTGGATTAAAACAATACAAAGTCTTAGCTATCCGTATTGGTGATATATGAATATAATTCTTTGAACAATCGCGAAAATGAATACACGGTTCGCGTATGACGGTACCCGTCATACGCGAATCCGATTATCGCGTTACATCACCACCCAATAGTATGCCATAATTATAAGAGTAATTCGTACTTTTTTTATTTAAATGGTATGTACTTATAGATGAAAAAAAACATATTTTAAAAGATAGATAATATTATTAAATAGAGGCCAGTCGTGGCGCAGTGGCACAAAGTATGACTGTAAAACCGATTGGTTGTGGGTTCGATCCCCACTCGAGGAGATGAAATATTTACTTAAATTTATATTTTCATTTCTACGCTCTGGTGTCGAGGCAAAGCACGTCGTTGAGTTCAAATGCCAATTCCGATTTGACAATGCCTCCAAAATTCGGCACAAAGTGAGGAACGGAGTGTCTTAACACAAGGTTCCCTCTGCCTACCCTGTTGTGTACGGGATACAGCGTGAAGCAGTTTTTTTTTTAAATAATATTAAAATTAAAAAGTTCCTTTAAAAACGCAATTATTTTGACGGCTAGAATAGACGAAAGAAAAATAGAGACCGCTAATAATAATATTAATAAGCACTTGATTTCTTACAGTCTTTAGAAATCATAAAATTCTTTTTCTATATTAATTTCCAGATACCAGATGCTTGCTTGTGGAAAACCGACATGGTATTTTCCTAATAATGCGAGTGTGACATTGAAAGATATCTAAATTAAAAAATATGTAAAAATTTGTTCTATTTAAAACAAAATTAGATTATTATATACGTAATATATTTTTAAATATAATATCCTCACCTATGTATTTATGTAAGCCAATGTCTCGTAACAAGTCGTACAGTTGTTGGTATCGGCAAGGCTTGCTGGTCGGCGGTGAGGGCGTCGGCTCCACTATGTTGGGACGCACCAGGTCCGATCTGTTCCAACCTTTTTCAGGCTAAAAATTAAAAAAAATTACATTTTTTTTTAAATTTTTATCATTTTTTTTATTTTTAATTTATATCTAATTATCTAATAAAAAAAGGATAACAATTATAAATTTATTATAATTAATTAAAACAGAGTCAATTATAAAATGTCTTATATTCACACCAAAATGATTAATAATCATTATTATGAATACTTGAATTTCTTTCTAATAAGACAAAACTATCACATAGCTATGGCCGAAAAGCAATGAATCTCTCTTAAATTAAAGTAACTATTTTATAACACAATTTTAATTATTATCTATAGGTTATCGTGACGAAGTGGGATCACGTCTGGCTGTAGATGCGTTGGTTGGCGGCTTATTTGTTTTTGGAGCTATCATATTTAAATTATTTTCATTTCCCTGTGCTAGTACATGAAACGCAGCGTTGAGTTCCGCCAGTCAACGCATAATGTTTCCACAATATTGCGCTGCGTGAGAAACGAAGTCATTTAACACTAAGTTTTCCCTTTGCCTGTCCTACTATATGCGCGGGATAGAGCGTGAAGAATTTTTTCTATTACCGTAGTCATTCCATCATTTTCATTCAATTTCAAGGGATTAGGTGAAGTGTGGCTGAAGTAGTATCCCGACCAGCGCGTTGTGGGCACTCTGTATCCAGACGATACATTTTCACGCATTGCCTGCAAATACATAATTATATAAGTTATTAGTATATTTCATGTTTTTTTTTATTTATAATAAAAAAAATGATTATCAGATTATAAGGTTACGTCATCGTGGTTGGTAGAGTGCTCAGTGATCATCATGAATTAAATCCTAAATGTTATTTATTTTATTTTTAGATAGTAAATTATATTTATTTACTATACTGACATATTTATATATTTTTAAAAAAAAATCACTTCATTTGGCACAAACTATTTTCAGTACAGATTTTATCAAATTACATTATATTCAATATATCTGGATGCCAACTGAAAGTAGTTCCTGCGTCTTTAAAAAAAACAATATAATATTAAACTTATTTTATTATATACAGATTTAGGTTTTTTTTCAGCCTCACGCTGTGTGTATGTAAAGACACGAGATAGGTAGTGTAAAGACACTGCTTCCCACTCTCTGCTGAATTCTAGAGGCATTGTGTTGAGTGGCGGAACTCAACGCCGCGCTTTGCCTCGGCTCCAGAGCAAAGAAATAAAGATATTAAATATTTTATTTCCTCGAGTAGGGATCGTACCGACAACCTATCGTTTGCAGTCACACGCTTGTACCCTTACGCCACGACTGGCATACTCGTAGATAAAGTAAATAAAATACAACCTTATTAGCTTCAGATTGCATTTTTCTATAATCCGACAGCGGCGACGGCGAGATCTTGGTTAATGTTTCTAGGGTTTTCTTCTCACAGCCGACAGCGCGACGATCAGATATGGGCAGCTCTGATATTATGTTCGCAAGTTCTGTTAGTTAAATGAAAATTTACAAAATTACAAAATGACGTCAAAAAGATATAATGGTTATCTAGTGAGGTGTAATTAGGTCGTGTTTGTTTAGCGCTAGATTAAATATTAGGAATCTTAAGTTCTGCACATGTGTTTTCTTATACTTTGCTCTAATATATTTTGGTGTTGGAATACAAATAACATATCCATATGTAATATGTCAAAATTACTTAATAAAATTATGTAAATTGATTTATTTATATATATTTTTCAGCTTCATGTTCATGCTTAAAATACAATATTCTAAAGAATAGCATATCTTAAGCAGATAAAATGTCCTAGTCTTAAAATACTTCTCCGAGTGGGTATCGAACCACCAGCCATCGGGTTTACAGTCACACTGTCCCCCTGCGCTATTATAGCGTAAGATTTAATTATTTTCATTTCCCCATTCTGGTAACAAGCTAAAGCGCGACGTTGATAAGCACTCAAAACGCAATGCCTCAATGAATTTATTGAGAATTTATACATAAACAATAAAATAAAAATAAACAAACCCGTTCCATGTTGCGAGCGATCGTTATCAGAGCAAGGCGTGGGGCTGTGGGTTTTGCTTATGGGTGACACTGATGGGGACACTACATTGCTGCCGTCACCCGCTAAAGATTATAAAAAAACTATATTAATATTATAACGGAAAAAATGCGGCGTTAAGTCAACATGTGGTGTTTGAAAAATTGAGCGGTGCATGGGGAACGGAGTGTCTTAACACTATGTTCCCTTCGCGTACCCGGATATATGCAGATACCTTGTAACTTTTGTATCAGATAAATAGCGCGAAGCTATAATAAATAAAGTTATAATATTTACCATAAATCACTATTTCATTATCCAATATTGTCATATCATTGTATAATACGTCGTTATAGGAGAGGCCACTTTTTCATTTCATAAATGCAATAAGACTTGCTTAAGGAATTTTATTTAATGATCTTATAAAGGCCAGTCGTGGCGCAGTGGCACAAAATGTGACTGTGTAAAATCGACTAGTTGAGGGTTCGATCTCCACTCGAGGAGATGAAATGTTTATTTAAATGTATATTTTCATTTCTTCGCTCTGGTGTCGAGGCAAAGCGCGGCGTCGAGTTCTGCCACTCAATACGCAATGCCTCCAGAATTTGGCAGAAAGTGGGGAATGGAGTGTCTTAACACTATGTTCCCTCTGCCTACCGTGCTGTATGCGGGATACACCGTGAAGCTGATTTATTTTTTATTTAATGATATTATAATAAAAAAAATCAAGAATAATTTACCTGATATATTTTGTGTATCCAGAGAAACCGAGCTTCCTGTAAAATTGCTCTGGTAACCACTACTTGCTTGCGAGCTTGAATTCAGTAGTTGTGTTACCTAAACAAAAAAACATATATATTAAAAAAAAAAAATTGTCATTTCCAGCGCCTGATTATAAACACGATGGTACTGGATTTGACCACCAGTCGAAGTAATTAAGAAAAAAACGCATAATAAATTTCCTCACATGTCTATGCTCAGGAGGCATCTGCAGACACGGCACACTTCCTCCTGCGTCTTGCATGCCGGAGAGGGCTAGAACAAAGTAGAAGAAGTAGTAAGAAGTAGAAAGAAGATTGTTAATATAAAAGTCATTTTTATTTGTAATATAATAAGATATAGAAATATCTTTTTTGTTCATTAATAGCACTTTATAGGAGTTTAATTTTTTAATCGTTTTAAAATTTCTATGTGTTAACTATAGTAAGATAGAGAGTTTAGTAAAGAAGTACCTAACCTATTCACTAAATTGTCTGTTGGTTTCCAGTTACAAAAGGATTACTGCTCAAATAGGGAAAACTAAATATATTAAGTGGCAAAGCTGTTTAATCAACAATTTAAATGCCAAATTCAAATTCAATCAACAAAATCCAATGTACTAACGATTCCACGAGCCCTGGCTCTTATAAACGATGGGGGCCGGCATGGCGGGGAAGTGGAACTGCGCCTGGCGCGGCTGCGGCGAGGCCAGCATCCAGCTGGGGAAGGGCGACGCGGCCGGCGACAGCGGCGCGCTGTAGGGCAGGAAGGGCGCGTGCGGGCTGAAGGGGCTGAAGGGGCTGAAGTTGGGCATGGCGCCGCCCAGCGACGGGATGTTGTACGACTCCGGCACCTCCGCCGTGATGGACGCCTCCTTGTTGTCCAGCAGCTCGCGCCGCGCCTCGTACACGTCGCCTGTGCCACGTGTTCGGCTCTTTAAATCGTATCAACTTCAATTCAGTTGCGTTTCATCAATACTCAGTTATTGGCGACCTTTCAAGTGTTGTTGTGGTTGGACACCTTGGTCAACTACACAGAAATTAGCTTTGTAGTCAGAGCGCTTGAAGAGTTTCCAAAAGGCGGCGCAGGTTCAGATACCGCAACGTTCATATATATAAAAGTTTTCTTAAAAAATATTTTTCTATATTAAATACAAGAAGGACAAAAAGTAAAAATAAAATTCTAAGCAGTTTTTTAAAATGCCGTAAATTTAAAATGAAACCGGTAGAAAAATAACCCTTAGCACAAATTATTATTATAACATCTAAAATATTGTAGGCCTAATCCACTTACTACGAATACTTATCCAGTTACGAGTTAGTATACTACACTAAAGTAAGCAAAACCTCGTCAAAATATAAAAACAAGCGTCAGTCTGAATTCGAAGTCCCTACACCGACAACACACCGGCGCATCGCTCGATCCCCTTGATGACCACAGAGGCGATGCCCTGCTTGGGCTTGCGGCGCACGCTGATGTACACGCGGTGCTTGTCCATGAGGCGCGTGGCGGCGTCCCCCTCCAAGCGGCACTGCTCCTCCGCCACGTCGAAGATCACCACCAGTGGCAGGCTGCCCTGGAACGGACGGGAGTGGGCTTAATACAATGAAGCATATATACAAGAACAACTACGCGGCTTATCGCTCAGGGTAGGCAGAGAGAATCTAGTATCAAGACACTCTGAATCTAAATTTCCGCCGTTGGCGGCATATTTGTCTTTTTACCAGAGCGAAGAAATGAAAATAAAAGATCCCGAAAGTGGGATCGAACCCACGACCAACGTTTACAGTGTAGTACTGCCTGTATTGTTTTTTGAGCATATAATAATATGATTTCTTAAAAAAAATCCAATGAACAAAATTTTAAAAGCAATTAATAACAATTTTACATATTGACTACATTCATACACTTGTAATAGTGACATCATCCTATAGTAATATAGACTTAGTAAGTACTAACATTGTAATGATGATGGCATAAGCGCAAAACCCACAAATCTAAAATCGTCAAAAGACAAATAAAAAAATTATTACGCCAGTCGTGTCTCAACACCACCGACGAATTTCTGAGACATTGCCTATTGAGTGGTAGAACTCAACGCCGCGCTTTGTCTTGGTACCAGAGCAATAGAATGTAAATGTTAATAAATAATAATTAATGCCCCTGCGACACGACATCCTGAACAGTGAAAATAATTAATTTCCTTGAATGGGGATTGAACACACAACCACTGCGTTATACCTATACCTCAAAACTCAACGTAAGTTACTTTAAACCCTTCTAAAAGCAATAAAATCGAGCTAAAGGCCACACGAGCGCACTATCAATAGGTATGCAAGCACATGTGTACAGCGTGTGCAAATTCGGGCGCGGAGGCGAATCAATTCATGTACGAACTTTCCGATGTGATCCATCACATTGACGTGTCGAGGCCGACGTGCGAGTGTTGGTGTGCCTGTCGTTTGAATGTATCGTTGAAGAAAGTTACTCAAGAATTATTTCATTTTGAATTTTAGTTAGATTTTTCGGCATTTTTAATTAAAATGATATCGACAGAGCTTTTCTAGCTTTTACTCAATTGTATTAGATAGATTGATTTTACAGATAAGTCGCAATATCATTGAAACTATTGTAGTTTGATGTACTTATGATATGTACTTGTTTATTATATATTTTACTATAGTTATAGGTTTATATTTGCTGTACAGAATAGTACCAGTACTTCGGTAAACGCAGCGACTAATAAGTTGATTTTTTCGAAATACATATAAAATAAATATTTTAAAACATCTTATTTAAAATATTAACTATGGAATAAAAGAAAAGTCCATTATTATGTGTATTATACAATCAGGATTAGTCAAATAGTATGAGCTCATAGGTCATCCACTATCTGATAAAGTCCCGTACAGCCTTATCTACCAAACAATCTATAATTTTTGCTTTCACAGGTCTCGAATAGCAATATCTAGTAGATACACATTTAACACATGCATTGCATTTTTACATACTTATATTACATACTTATATAATTTAAAAATGTAACAAATCGTATGAATTGTCGTTTATTATTGTTTATTAATGAAAAAAATATTCTTAAAAATATAGTAAACAGTTATTCTATATGTTCATCCTCTGCCTGATTATTGACTGTAAGAAGCATTATCTATTATATTATGTGATACACTATTCGTAACCGGCGAAATTAGCCCTAAAATTACAACTAAACTTGTCAATTCTCAAATTTACCTGCCATTCTGTGTACCTCTTCATTGCGGATTCGATCAGCTAAGCTGACTCCGCATATCCTACGAAGAGATCGCATCTTCGTAGGATATTAATAGAATGAATACCCCATAAAAGAACAACTTTTCAAAAAAGAGTAACCAGGAAATGAACTCACAACCAACTGCTGCCTAGCCGTATAAACATCTTTTATCTGTCCAGTGATAGTGACGCAGCTCTTCCTCAGCACCGGTATGTTCGGGTCGTCCGCGTCCGGGAACATTATCTGTGTGTTTGTACCCTTCATTATAACTTTTAGTTGTTCCGCATTTCTCCCGACCACGACTGGATGGTGCATTGGTGATATTTCCAGGCTCATTTGTACTTGAGTTTGGCTCTGTAAGGGAAATTTTATAAATGATTATAATTATTTATGGTTAATTATAAACTACGTGATGCTTATTGGCTCAATTCTTATTTGGCAAAATAAAATATTTTCATTTCCTAGCTCTGATAATACGACAAAGCACGGCGTTGAGTTCACCAATTCAAGAGATATCAATCCATTATCATACACTAGATGTATATGATAATGGATTGATATTATTTTTAACTTTTTTCAAGTGTTATTTCACACTTAGGAAAGAAAAATACTTATTTAGAAATTGTATAAAAAACCGCCCGCTACGTTCAAGTGTTTATACGTTTTCTAAATAAATATGGATTGATATTGTCTAGTAGTGGCTGATAAGGAGCAAAAATAAAACACTTACATTGTTAAAAGCCATAATTAATAAAATTAAAGTTTTAAATACAACAAAAATGAAACTAGTATTTTCTATAATTAAATGCATTCAGTCAAATAAAACCTTGGAAATACACAATTTACGTAATATTTTCACACAATTCAAACAACTTAATTCAGAATAAACTAAACAGAGTTAAATAATTAGAATTTAAACAGAAATATCTATTATTATTATTTTTTATGGAAAAGACAAGGCAAACGAGCGTTCGGGTCACCTGATGGCAAGTGACTACCGCCGCCCACGGCCCCGTGCA
>DWAO01000507.1:0-25000 GCA_018230605.1 Heliconius congener
AACACTAGGTTCCCTCTGCCTGCTCTGCTGTGTGCGGGATACAGCGTGAAGCTGACTCGTTGCACTTTCGTTATTGTTCACAAGAATATAATATTTTATTTTGTCAAAAATATTATTATTACTATATTGTTTAAGTAATTCAAATTATTATTTACGAATGAGTTTGTTTTTTACGACTGACATCCTGGCGCGTTAAAAAAAGTGAATAAAAAGGCTTCATTAATAGATATAGACTATAGAGGCGTACAGGGCACAAAGCGCGACGACGGAGCGGCCGCGGCGCACAATGGCGGGACACACGATCTAATCTAATCACGGCGTCCTGAATGTGGCCGCGGTGTTTGGACAGCGGAGCACAATGCGAGGTTCCCCGCAGGTGTCCCGCGGGCGCGATCCCTAATGACGTAAATCGAACCTGCACTCCTTTGTTTTGTGCCCGATGAGCGCTCGCAATCCGCTCCTTGTATTACCGCCTTTAATCATCGACGCCACGAAATCGAGACCGCTCTAACGACGCTCAATCAGCGCCACCTCCGAGCCCCGACCGCGATCGATACCTCTCGCACCTCTCGCACCTCTCGCCTTTGATTGCGGAATAAAAATGAGAGAAAACTTTACATCATTGAGACGAGGAGGAAATTGGCGGCTAACGAGCCGGCAGGTAACGCGACGCCGCGACTCCTTCTAAACATTATTATCTACCGACTACTGAGGACTGATACGGCGCTTCGAGTGTCGTGTCACTAATGCCACCCCTGCCATTCATTTACAGGGATAACCAGCACTCTATATCTAAAAAATAAAGTAAACGAACCTAATTAAAGTGAATAAATATTCCTTAATGTACGAATAGAGAAAGCGTTGGCCGGTTACACTATCTAGGTCTCTCTCTAGACAAAGTCTAATCATTAAAAAAAGGCGAACAATACTCTAGAAAATGTAAAATCTATTAATATTCATAAAATATGCATTAAATTAAATTAATTTTAATAATACTTTTAATTGACTTGATGGAGGTTTTATATTTCTATATCGGTATAACGTTGGTACGAATACGAATAATAGTGCCTTAAATTTAAACAGGTAATTTAAAAATATATGTATTTTCAAGTTATGTTTCATGTATGCGATTCTTCAGGAAAAATAAACAGAAAGTAGAGACCGAGAGTGTCTCATAACTATGTTTCTCATGGTAATATACCAATAAGTTGTTTTGTTACCATATTTAACATCAATTGGTCAAGTATTACGGAAAAACAAAATCATTTCATATCAAATTAACTAATAGCTACTTTGATATTATAGGTACAAATTAATGAAAATATTATGAGTTCAGTTTAGTTCTTTAATAACGACGTTTCGAACACAGTAACAAATAAAACTTAAAACGGTTATTATTCAAGTTGATGTGGTGCCGTATTAAGTTAACCCCAGTCTGTATGCTCGTAGTGCCGAGACCGAGTACGCCGTACGTACGGCGTGTGTCACTTTACTAAGGTTCTTTTGGGCGCAAACTAAACGTATAATGATATTAAAAACTATAATATTCTCTAGAATGGCGCCGTGACGGTCTAAAGTATTCTTTTTCTATATTACTGCTAATAAGATTTCGTCCATACGTTGATAAATTTCACCTCAAAAAAAATTTTTTACTTAAACTTTAAGGAGCTTACCCAATATTACATATTATACTATACTCATTATTTACTTTGACATATAATATATTATACTTATACCTCACATGGCCCTTTTTAGGTGCGGTGACGCGCCGCGGACTCGCAGATTATTTTTGTTATTCAAAAATATCATAGTTGCATACAGCAAAAACAAATATTGACATTATTTTTAGAAAATGTACAATAATTCTAGCGCAATGGAATTTGAACCCGCGCTTCTTGGAAACCGCCCAAGCGCTCTGGAAACTAAACCATATATATGGTCTTATCAAGCTAAATCAAAACTGAAGGGAGATTTTTACAAATTTCCGCTAACCAAAGATAATTATATAAAATCATTTGGCAAGAGAGAATGCTATCTATTTATTAAATATTTTTAACAATTCATACCCCTCTATGACAATATTAAAAAACTCGTGAAAATAAACAAGAGTTAATATCTGTTTTTCTCGACAAAATGTTTTTTTTTTACATTAATATTAACATGGCTCTTACTTACAATTGTAGCCTACAACTATTTACACCCCGTCATATCAATCAACTATTATATAAATATATCAAAAATTTACACTTTACCGATAATAAGAAGACTGATTTCTTTTAAATAAAATGTGAACTGTCAGACGCCGTTTGGAGAAAATGAATATTGTCTATTTTGATGTTATTTTTATGTAGATAATTGTTAGGTATCTGAACTAAATATAGGTCTACTACATAATAAACAAAGCGCACAACTTTAATTCCTATTGAACACAACAAGAAAAAGCTAAGCAATTTCAGGCGAACTTGGATAGTGGGTAACCTTAACGAACAACGGAAGGACTTCGCGTACCTGATACTTCTACCTATTGCTGAGTGATCTACATACAGCGAGCGGGGCGAATTGAAGAATATCTTTTAGGCAGAGGAAAGAACTCTTACTAGTGCTACAAGTACATCGAAGGTCTTCAAAGGGTTTTGTCATTACATCGGACGCAGCCAGCAGGAGACGAAGTCGCTTAATTTTTTATGATAACAAAAAATACATGTTGCTCTTTTTAAACACGTTAACGCAACTCTCCTTGTGGGTACTCATACAAGGGAATGCTTTTAAAGGCGAGCACCGGAGGCGGGCGGGTGCTCGCCTCTCTGTGCAGTGATTGGATTACAACGTGGAGTCATTGTACCGCTGATCTCAAAGCTCTCTCAAAGCCCTCTTTTTAATTCCATGAGAGTACGAGTCTATCTTACGCAAATCTTTTAGATTTTAGGTGTAGGTATTTACCGTTTGTCTCTATCTTTTCTTGAAAACATTTTAGAATTATATACAAACGTACAAAGGCAACATATAATTCTGTATTGATAAACAACTCTGCTCCCGCTCTGATAATATAGACGCTGCCAATCAAATACGTCCTTTGTCACGAAAATTTGTGTTATAATATTATTAATATTATAACACTAATTACGAACACAATCTCTCAAATCTCATTGTACATTTACCTTTTTTAAAGAAGTTGATAAAGGTTTTAGGAATATAGCATACATATATGGCTATTGTTTAATATTATTCTTTATTTAATTTAAGAAAGTGGTTATTAATTTTGATTTCTTTCTTTTGTTCTGAATTAAACATTAATTTAATAATAATTTAATATATGTTCGTGATGAACGAGACGTAAGCTTCAACAAATGTCACTGTCAAATCATTTAACCTCACATTTCGTTTCGTTTCTTGTAAACAACTTAAAAATGTTTAAGTCTGTATTTAATAAATTGAGTAAGATTAATACAAATGGGTTCCACACGACTTCGTGTTTAAATGAGGTGCAATTGTTGACTCGACTCAGAGTCGTCGATAACTCGGAAATAGGAAAGCGAGCCATGGCGGAGGGCAAACCACCGAAAGTTATTTGTGTTTATAACAAAAAACGTAAGTCATTTGTAATATTTATTATTTTATACTAGAAAAGTATTTAATTAATATCAGTTATGCCATTCTTACAAACTTTTGAACTGAATATTGTAGGGTTGGATTTATTTTTCCTTATAAGTAAACATTTTATTTCTTCTCAGGTGTTGGCTACATTGGTGACAGAGTAATGGTAGCAATCAAAGGACAGAAGAAAAAGGGAATTTTAGTGGGATTAAAGCAGACGCAGAATTTGAAAGTGCCCAAATTTGATAGCAACAATATAGTATTAATTGATGATAATGGAACCCCTCTAGGAACTAGAATCCATGTTCCAATTCCAACTATTTTGAGAACTATTCTAAAAGAAAGAACCCACTCTAAAGGAGCTGATTATACTAAACTCCTAGGCATAGCAACCAGATTTGTGTAGGTAAAGCT
The DNA here is from genome assembly GCA_018230605.1 of Heliconius congener. Taxonomy (NCBI): domain Eukaryota; kingdom Metazoa; phylum Arthropoda; class Insecta; order Lepidoptera; family Nymphalidae; genus Heliconius; species Heliconius congener. Next base: position 4,009 of record DWAO01000507.1, read on the forward strand.
TATATTTATAATTAGTAGTATATGTGTAAAATAAAGTTATTTAGTATTTATTATGATTTATCAATGACACGGCTTACCTATCTTATTTATTTTCTCCATTGCTGTAATTTATGGTATTAATATTTAGTACTGATTTCCTACTGTGTTTTATTCCCTTCAGCTTTAATTAGCAGGCAATAAAACACAGTAGGAAATCAGTACTTATTATAATATTTTTATGAAGTTTAGCAGAGATTCGTCTTATAATGCACACTATACAAAAATTAACTTCAAATGCGGTGTACGGCCAATTTATACAATTTGCCCCCACCCTCCCGCATTAAAACGCCAGCTCTTCTTCTTCTTTGGTGGGCATGACTAGCTTGGCTGGCAGGGCTTTGGCTGGCATATGCAGCTTAGCTTTACAATTTTTAATAAGATCTTTGATTCAAAAGACACATGCATGTCGATAGACATTTAACTGAGTGCAAATGTAGAAAATAATTCATCCTCCTAAATGGTGATCAAACCCACAATCATTGCATTTATAGCAGGACACTGTAGGCATCTTTCTTTTTAATTTTTAAGGCCTAATGCATCTCTTTTTTAAAGTAAAAAGACATTGTAATGTGGGTTTCTCTGCCTACGGCAGGCACATCACTGTATTTTTTGTTCCAAATTAGGATTAAAAAAACTACAAAAGTTGAAATTGAAAATTTATTAAAACTTACAATCAGTTCCAATTAAGAACTGACTCATTGGACTCGCTAGCTACTGATCTACTAAAAATTTATTATTTACTCTTATATATTACATATACTAAGATAGTTACAAGATATAACAGTATAGTTGTTGTGGGAACTACGACATTAACACTTTGATCTAAAAATATTTTGTACTTTAATAAACATATTAAAACTAGCATTCGCTGTGACTTCACTCCTAACTAAGAGTACTCTATCATGAAACGACACAACAAGTGCAGGAGGCAAAGTAGGTGACTATAGCCTCCCTTGATAAATATACTTTACAATACAAAAAGATTATTTCAACTGTTGATGTTTTTTTCAGCCAGTAGTTTCTGAGATTAGTAGAACTATAAAATAATTTTGAATAAATAATGGTATATAATAAAAAATATTTTATTTATACATTTGTAGTACTTCATGATCAACCACACGATCCAATGCATCGTTTACGATTCTATAATAAACGACAGACAAACATTCATTTTTTTATATATAAAGATTAGTAATAATTAAATTATAATAAAAAAAGCAACATTGAGTTTATTGTGCTCTTATAGAGGGCAAGAGTCGCCTCTCTACATATAAGTCCGCCTCGCGCCTCGCACCTCGCACCTATTATAGCAATTTCCGTAATTATGTTTTATTACATAACACTTTTATTACAAAACCCATTGTTTGTTTGAAAATTCGAAAGCAATTATAATAAACACCAAAACTACTCGAGTCGAGTGTTTAATGTCGTCGTTCCCCGATAAGGCTTTTATGTTTTTTTACTTATGATTTATTTATTTTTTTAAATTTTCGAATTATAAATACTGTGTAATCTCTATATAACGACACTACATTTAGCGACAAACTCTCTAAAGCGTCGAAACCCGTCTCGTTTGGTTTCTAGGCTTGAGTTCGCAACTATATCTCATCTATTGTAAATAACGACTATATCATCGAATAACCCTTTATAACCAAAATATATATAAAGGGTTATTCGATTTTCCTATTTTCATAACATTACCTTGCACTTCAAAAAAGGATAAAAGATGTAACATACGCGTGTATAATATGTTAACGATGGTAAGTATTCATTTTTACTCTGTTTCGGCGACCTTGTTGCAACAGTGTCGTTATATAGAGTCCACGTGAACATAAAGTACTCCGGCTAACGGGAAGGAAAGCTGACTTCACGAACGGAACTTAGCGATTTAATGAATTGAAACGTATTACTAAATTATTTGAAAGCCGAAAGCGTCTTTTGTATAATAATTATAATATAACACGCAACAAATGAACGGACAACTTCATATATGTATATATATTTGCGTAAAATATAAAAACCACAACAAATGTGACTAGATATTTAAGATTCACGTGCGATAAACTACTGACTTTTATGTTTTCAACGGACTGTGTTCACGAAAAAAACAAACGGAATCACCAGGATCCCTTTGTAGTTGGTCTGTGTGTCTGACAGGACCATTTTTTAGCCGTCTTTCTGCTTCGTCATATATTGTTTTTTTGCTTATATATTATTTATAGCAGAAACCCCACTCTGTTTCAGTGGACACAATCCTATATTTAAATTCTAATAACCGACAGATATCTAGAAAAATCGAACCGTTTACTGTAATTGTATTAGAAGTAAATAATCCAATGATCTATTTATAAGTATTGGTACCCGAATTGAACTATATTCGTGCTGTATTTCATTAATATTAATAAAAGTGATTAATAACTTGATTTGAACCATAATTTGAACTTACAAAATATATATTTTTAATTTCTCACACAATGTTACAGGAGTTATGTACCAGGGACGTTATGGATGTGACATTTCCGGTTCGGGTATAAAATTATTTTGGATTATCCGTTAGTTTCAGTTACAGATATGAGACTTTCTGAGCAATATATATTTAAAGAATTTGTTATAGACACTTTGTGATATTTATTGTTTATCTTTTTCTAGTAAAAAAGTTCTCTAGTGTCGTTCATTATAAGTCTCATTTACACTATCCAATACCGCAATTGCCAAATTATCCGGAAATATAATATTGGATTTAGTTACTTATATATTATACTGGATTTACGGAGCACCGTAACATCCCTGTCACATTCTCACAAAATAATATATTATTTGGGTAAATTATGAAATTATATAGTTTTTCATTAATTTGTACAATAAATTTCCTAACACCGCTATTTATACACACAAACACTCGTTGTGAAATTAAAGTACTCTTTTGTAGAATTCAATAGACTCGTTCTAGAACGTTCTTAATAATAAAAATTATATTTAATTAAGTAACCAAATTTATTATAAATAAGTCATTATTATGATTCATAATGCATTATTAAATATTAGTTGATATATTAAAAGAATAAGGGATTTACAAGATAGACGGTCTACGCTATATGTATGACAATAGATAATTTTTTTATTCTACAACTCGCCCTTAATCCTTTCTCTCTGTTTTTGTGATGACGACCATAAAAATGTTAACGTAAGATGACTCGAATCCGTCCGTCCTCATATTGTTGTTGTAATTAACTATAGCTTGAATCTCATTGTTTCCGCGTTGAGGTCGGCCGGCGCTAGTGCGGACCTCACTACTTATATAAGTTATTAGTATCTATTACTAGTACGGACTTTTTAAATGTGCCAGCATGTTCAATTTTTAATATAAATATCAGCTTGACGCTGTATCCCTCATACAGCAGGGTAGACAGAGGGAACCTAGTGTTAAGACACTCCCTTCACCACTTTCTGCCGAATTCTGAAGGCATTGCGTGTTGACTGACAGAACTCAACGCCGCGCTTGTACACCAGAGCGAAGAAATGGAAATATGAATTTAAGTAAATATTTCATCTCCTCGAGTGGGGATTGAACCCACAGCCAATCGGTTTTACAGTCACACTTCGTGACGCTGCGCCACGACTGGCCTCAAATTTTAATATATATCTAAATATTCCTTTATTTAGTGTATGAGTGTACAAATATAATTTGACAATAATAATATTTTTAATAATAGGAAAATTCCATTCATATATAATATATATATTTGTTTATATGCTTGTATATATAAACAGCGAGGGGCGTCAGGAAAGCCTTTCTAGACCTCTAGAACTCTAGGAATCCAGGAACCTATGATTCTAGGACCATAGGGTTGCTGGACTTTTGGTCCCCAGGAACACAATTGGGTCCCAGACCTAAGGGCTCCAGTACCTTTTGATTACCAGGGCTTTGGATACTTAGAGTCTAGGGCTCCGTATGGAAATGAAAAACAGGGACGGATACGGAAGTGGAAACTATCGCTCATTATAATACGAGTTGAAGTTCAAAATAAATTATAGATTTGTAGCACTTAGTGTAGAAAAGCATGTCTTTTAATTTTCTTTAAGCTATTTACCGTTTTTATGGACGAGCAATAACTTAAATTTTTGCGATGATAATTTGCATACACAGTATACGAGCGTGTGTGCTGTTTCTCACATTACATTTAAATAACTCTTTGATAACAATAAAACTAAAATATTTTAGTTAATCAACATTGTACAGGATGCAACCGATTAGAGATATTAAAATTTTACAAAAAAACTGCTTCCAATACACTTTTGTGCTATTTCCTACGTAATAAAAAGAATTTCTAGAAGTTTTGCCCTTGCTAAGTTACTGAAGACCGATACCGACACCTATTTTAACATAAAATACTAAATAACAATACAAATTAAATCAACTGTAACAAAACTATAAGAAAACAATTACAATCCATTTGACTATTAGAGTTACTAATGTATATCTAACAAGATGAAGTAAATATATGTTTTTATGCCTTATTTTGTAAAAGTATCTGAAGTGACGCTCACTCTCGTTTAAATAATTATTAGCAACCGACCGAAACTAGATTTACAGCCGAAACTGAAACTTTTCAATATTTATTTCATTTTCCATAAAAAATCGAAGAACCAAAATTTAATCCTAATATTCGATCGGTGTCTAATAGGTGGATAACCTAAGAAATAATATATTAAAAGAAAATTGCCTTTAAAATAAATCCTTTACACAATTAAAAAAACACCATACTATAAATTAAATAGAAAAAGAACTTCAATATAACTAAAAATGAAATAGACAACAAGAGAGAGTGTCACGATATTGTATAGTGCTCTAGCTAGAGAAAGCACCAGACCCGACACTACCGCAGAGTACACTAGTATCTAGACATCGACAACCATCTTTTTGTGAATGTCGGTATTTCCGACGACATTGCAGAACTCCTCAAATGATATTTTGCCATCCTCGTCCTTATCAGCGAACAATATGGTCTTATCAACGATCTGTTGGAGCTGCGTGTCCTTTAGATTGTTGCCCACCATCATTTTTAACACCTGGAATTTAAAGAAAGTATTCTTGTATTACTGTCTATTCGCTTTCATATATGTAGCTTCTACTTGCGGTTATGCTCGCTTGGCCGAATGGAAATAACTGCTCGTTGTGACATGAGACATGCCACATTCTAAGCAACTGTAGCTGTGACATCAGTTCATCATCATGTAATTTGCCTTCCTTGAAAATGAACCATTCAACAGAACAATCTTACAACCAATAGTTATACCTTACCTTCATAGTATTAGAATTTACACATTTTTTAAATGATTATTGATCATTTGTTTACGTTATGTCACTCATATTTTAGGGAAGGCAGAGGGAAACATATTGATCAAATTCTTCTTTCCCACGCACTGCTAAGTTTTCAAAATCCGAATCCAATCCCGAGTTGAATTCGAGCCCATAACCGTTGGTGTTTACAGTCACACGCTGCGCCCCATTTCAAATTACAATAACATATTCGAAATTTAATTTTTTAAACGACATTTTTTATAATGCCGTGTTTTAACATTTGTGTATTTAACACACCTTATGGTTTTGGTTGTTAACATGAAGCTTAGTTAGTTAGTTTTCATGTCTTATCCCATATACCGGGAAAGGTGCCAGTTCCAATTCCAGTACTATCAAAATTCACACAACATTACATTCTTAATTTTTAAATAATTTAGTAAATCTAACAGAAGTAGTTTACCTGAAACAATTCACCGTTGGATATGAACCCGTCGTTGTCCATGTCGTATATGCGGAACGCGAAACGCAGCTTGGACAGCTTGTCGCCCTTCACGCTGAACTGAGACACGCCCTGGATGAACTCCTTGAAGTCCACCTTTAATACACACACACACACAAGTTGCCATCAACCGATTATATATAGATTAATGTTAAAGAAAGCGTTTACCTTCAGTACTAACTGAAAGAGGTAACAGCCTCCAGTTTAAACCTAACCTAACCTTTCCCATAGTCTAAGATGAAAATAATTCATTCGTCCGATTGGGAATCGAACCCATACCCGTCGCTCCTAGTTACTAGTGTGACTCACTTTGTACCATTGCGCTTAAAATAGCCGCTTTTCCTAGATGCTTTTTTTTAAAATTCCCCAGATGGCATTTAAACTCGCAACCATCGTGATTAAAAGATCACGACAGTTGTGAGTGTGAAGACGTCGTACCTGGCGTGTGCCTGCTAGCATGTAGGTATATATATCAGTGGGGTGCAAAAGTTTTGGACCACCATACTATTCATATAATATCGCACAAAAACATGATGTTAAAATAAAATAAATATAAACGGTTTGTTAATACGTATTCACTTACTTTAAAATCGATTGTTTATATTAATATTTTTAGTAAATTTTTAAAAATATATCAACAATTTTTAATGATTGTGCAAAAATGTCGGGCCGCAAAACAATTTCATCGGAAAAATCTTTCGTGTATTCCATTAATAATAATCTGGACGTAAAATATTTGTTGATTTATAGTTTGAAATAATGCGTACTGTTATTCGGGGATAAAGCTATTGCAACATCAAGCGAACTTTTTCCTTCCAAACAAGTTTAATACGATCTTGTAAGCCTGAATATTAATCTCAGTGAATGAGGAGTACACAACAAATTGCGACCCTATATTTGTGCACGTCAAGGAAAGTACTTTTATGGGAAAATATTATATTCTATGTTAATTTCGGCATCCTAACTCCTTTGATATTCCTAAACTGAACTTCACGCTTCATCCTTAGCGGGGTAGTTAGAGAGAACGGAGGTCTTAAACGACGAATAATTAAATATGTTATTAATTAATAATATTAATTAATAACATATTTAATTATTCGTCGGTCGGTTCGATCCACACTCGAGGAAATTAAATATTTATTTTAATTTAAATTTTGAATTTTTTTGTTTCTGATGTCAAGGCAAAAGCGCGGCGTTCAGTTCCGCCACTCAGCACGCCATGCCTTCAGAATTCGGCGGAAAGTGAGGAACGCGTGCGGGATACAGCGTGAAGCTGATTTAAATTTAATGAAAAATAAGTGGCACGAAAGTTTAGTACGCCACCTTAGATATTATATGAACGAGATAGTTACAGGTTCATTTAACCATGTAATGTTAATTTTTACTACTTCGCGCTAAGCTAAGTTGTTAAAACAAAATAAATTATTACATTTTGTCTACCGATCCGCAAAATATAAAGAAATCATATTAATTATTCACACGCATTAAGGTCGAAGAGCCATGGCAGCACTGAGGTTAGCTGAAGATGGCTGCGCAGATTTGATTTCAGAATTTTTGATAGTATATTATAAAATTTTTAAGAGTTCAAAGCCACGACTCCTCACCTTACTGTAGTCGTGCCATGGTGCTAAGTAAGATATTCACCTCGCCATTGCCGTCCGCGTCGAAGATGTCGATGACGCGCTGCACGAGCGGGTTCTGCTGCAGCTCTGGCAGCGACATGAACTCGTCGATAGACAGCGCGCCCGAGTTGTCCAGGTCCAGCTTGCGGAACCGCTTGCCGAGCCGCCGGATCTCGTCGGCGTCGACTGTGCACACACATCATGTAGACCCACTTGTACCCCCGTGTACCCTCGTGTACCCCGTGCGCTACTTGCGGTGGCTATGTACACTGTCGCATTGTTTGGTATAAACATTGTCAAATTGTAAGCCCCTCTAAATGTAACTAAACACTGCACACCCATTTACTATATTGATATGTCTAAGTATAATTTACTGCAGTTTTAAGTCATTTCAACGTGAACAATAGTTATGATGAACTCACATTCTATATAATAGCGACAACAATCGCGATTCGCGACGCGTCGTTCCAAGCGGAACTCTTGTATGCAAACTGAATAGTAATTATCCCAAGACGTAGCTATATATACTATGTTTGTATTATATTATTACATTGTACTATATTGTATGCGGGGCTGGCGGTAAGCGTGTACAATCGATAAAATTAAATGTAATAAATCCGCGATGGCCGCGTGTCGCGTGTAGGTGTTCGACGTGTCGCTACGACCACGACCCGCTAGTCTATAATTAACATACAAAGCTATTGTAGTCCCCGTGCTCTGCCTCCTGCCCTCTGCCTATATGTACAGTAAAGCACGACGCTAACACCGAGCGATGAGAGAGGTCAGATAATCAATATGTAATCATATATAATGATAAGCTAGGATAAATTAAATTATATACATAATGTTAAGAGAAACATTAGGGTATAAATGTCTATGTTTTTACAAAATTTTAAAATTTTCTCAAAATGAAAAAATAAAGGTATTTTTCATATCTGACATCTCCCATCACACACATTCCTCACATCTAACGATCAACAGTCAAACATTCACAATAAGGGTCTAAGTGTCTAGACTCTAGACTCTAGGAGGCGCAGGTGATGCGGATGCACTAGCCCAACTCACTCTATGTACATCCAGAACAATTTTTAGATATTTAAAAGATAGGAGATAAGGAAAACAAACAAAACATATCTAAAACAAACACAGAGATAAGCTTTCATCTAAGAAATGGCGTGCAGCAATCTTGCACACTGATTACACTGAATATTTATTTTTCCTTATTATGTTTTTTTTTCTTATAATTTCATGCAGAGGGAGCGTAGTGCGAAAACATTTTGTTTTCTATACACTGCTTAATTTTTATGAATTTGCATGTTGAGTGGCCAAATTTATTGTCTATAAGACTAGTCATATTACCAAGGTAAGGAAATGAAAATATTCCATCAAGTGGGAATCGAACCCACAACAACCACAACTGAATTTTAATTTTATGATGAATGATTCTCTATTAAAAAGAACTCAAAGTAAATTTCATATAACTCTCATATAATAATAATAAATCTCAAGATATAATAATTTTAGGCTTTTAACAATTAAAGTATGAAATTTACTCTGTGCTAAATAAACATTTATGATAGCAAGCAAAATTTAAATTTTAAATGTCACTCATTTTGTAGAAGCCCATCAACATTCAGTTCTAATGATTTATGGTGTTTCCAATTAAAATAAATCTACCCTATAAAATGTATTCACAGTAAGTGATTATATCCAATATATTGATAGGTATGGACTAATTAATTTTATTTGGTATGGCTTTTTATTTGATATATAAAAAAATTGTTCTGGATATGGGGGTGTACGTGCTACGTGGTGTCAACATGGAGATGAACATGGGCGAGTGACACTACGACACTCACAGTTCTCCACCTTAAAATCAATGCAGTTAACACGTGCTGAAACAAACCTCATGTTATGCTTCTTACGCACACCCTATTCACCACTCATATGTATTCCACTACTCTTCTTGCACGGAAACTAATATATAAACATAAGTCAAGTATATGCTAGTAATTACGAAAGGGGTTGTTATTTGTAGGGCAATTGTCTGCTTCAAAAAGGTTACTGGTAACAGAACAGAACAGTAGTATGCAATCAAACATTGGTCGTAAGGCAAGTAAAATAATCACAGAAAGGTGAAGAAGATAGGAGTTAGCTGTACTCAATTTAATACTTACAGTTTGAACAAAGCTCCATAGGAATTGAGTTTTCATTGCCCTGCAAATATAAAACCGTACTATACAGTTGCTACACAAGGCTATGGAAGTAATATATATTTTTAAATATTACAAAACATAACTTTTCCTTTAAAAATACTATAACTAGGCTAAAATAAGGTAATTCTATCGCGATATTATTAAAAAACCACCGGTCAACACCCAGAAGAACCAATAAGAAGTCGCTGAAGCTGAATTTAGATGTCTCGGTAAGACTTACCATTGTGTTGGCTTTGTATCACACTCAATTACAATACAAATATAATCAATTGTGATAAATGCTTTTTTTTTTTAATAGAGGTGATGTTGAAAATTGGCAATCAAAGACGACCCCTCTGCAAGATGCACCACCGATGATCGATCTAAATAAATTCGACAGATTCAAAAGATTACAAATAAGAAATTGAAGATTAAAAATAATGATCTCCTATAAATACAACTATAATTTTCTTGAAGTATATATTGTTTGAAAAATAAAATTGTAATTAGAGAATTAATTCTAAAATTTTATGAAACAAATATTATTTTTGTGGTAATGATCACATTATCTTAACGTATGATAGAAAAGCGAAATTATTTCTTAACGTTCCGTTATAAATGTCAATGTCATCCGTGTACCCTCCCCTGACCCCTTCCTTTTCTCTTTCCGAATAGACCTCAACCATGGCGGCCGGGGTAGGTTTATAATAATATTGTATTATCTCTGCAATCTAACCATCGTAGAAGTAACGATGAATAAAATAAAAGCTAAATAGTATCCTCTAACATTATTTGTGTTGATTTTTCACAGGTACTTTACACTTATCCGGAAAATTTCCGTGCTTATAAGGCGTTGATAGCCGCTCAGTACTCCGGAGCCGACGTGAAAGTAGCTCCCAACTTTGTGTTCGGGGAAAGCAATAAGTCCGAGGAGTTCCTAAAGAAGTTCCCGGCCGGCAAAGTGAGTGGCCCAATGTAGCGTATATAGTGATTGTGTTATCTCAACAGATGTTTTTGACGGTGACGTGTAATGTTTTACAATTATTTTAGGTGCCAGCATACGAAAGCGCTGACGGAAAAGTTCTCCTCACTGAGAGCAATGCCATCGCTTACTACGGTTTGTATTTTTCTTATATTTAAAATTGTAATGATATTCATTATAACCTTTCATTCTTACAGTTAATTAACTGCTTTTTTAGTTTTATGACTTAATTATAATTACAAATGAGTGAATTTGTATGATTAACCACTTAAGTTTTTGACTTTTTATATCTCCATCATCTGTTCATAAAATAGCCTAATATTTTTACATTTTAAAAGAATATATTTTATAGAAAAACTTTGAAAATTTGGCAGTACTGGGGCTGAAAGCTGTTCTCCACCCGATACCGCTCTTATCAAACTTTCTACACAAGAGGCGCGGGTTCGAGTCTTGCTACACACAACTTTATTATGTTTTCTAAAAATATCTTTTAATGTTCTACAGTCGCCAATGCCGCTCTACGTGGATCAGACGTCGCCTCTCAAGCCGCTATCTATCAATGGGTGTCCTGGGCTGACAGTGAATTGCTACCAGCATCATGTGCCTGGGTGTTCCCATACTTGGGCATCATGCAGTTCAATAAACAAGTATGTTACTTATGTGTGTGTGTTATAATATCTTACTAGTGGCTACTTAAGATAGCACTCCTGAGAAAATCTAGCTTTCATAAAAAATACAAAAAAGGTATAATCTGATCAGTAGTTTCAGAGATCTTAGTGTTTAAACAAACTTTTCCCCTACTGCTATTATATAAGTATAGATGTAGAATGGTTTAGAAATTATAGAAATAATATATTATAGTAAAAAAGAGGTGCTTTATATTATAAAAGAAAAAAATTGTCTCTTATGGTTAGTAAAAATAATGCAGTGTAATCCTGAGTTTATTCTCTCTTGGGAAGAATCAGTTATTTTCAGAAATTGGGATGGAATGGAATGGAATGTTTTTAAACTAGGTATACCTATAAGGCGACATGCAGGACAAGAAAAAATACTTTCCAATTCAATAAAATGTTACTTTACTATAAATAATTATAAAATACATTTAACAGAATGTGGAGCGTGCAAAGTCAGATCTGCTAGCTGCATTGAAGGTGTTGGATGGCCATCTCCTCACCCGAACCTTCCTCGTCACAGAGAGGGTCACACTGGCTGACATCATCGTGTTCTCCACTCTGATTCACGCTTTCCAGGTTTGTCACTTATGTAATTACTTAGTATTTATTAAAAGGATCGTTTTTAGTTGTTGAAAAGAGCAATACAAGCAGTTATGTTTTTCACTTTTGATACTTTACCTAGGGGTCCCTATTATTAATATTATCCTAATAATATACTTTCATAATTCAATTTTTTTTATAATAAATAATAATATACATTTTGTTTAATTTATTTACCTTAAATGGTACAAATTTGTTTTAATACTTTCATGTATTTTTTATATTAAAAAAAGACTACCCTTTTAAGATTTTTTAAAAATATATTATAAGTAAATATATTGGGACCCTAACATAAATTTATAATACTTATTTATTCTTAACTTTCTATTACTTAGAGTATATTATTTAATAATAGTATTTCCCTTCTAAAGAATGTTCTAGAACCCAGCCTCAGGTCATCACTAGTGAATGTCCAGCGTTGGTTCCTGACCCTCGCCAACCAGCCTCAAGTGTCCAAAGTAGTGGGTAACGTTGCTCTCTGCCAGGCTGCTCCCGTCTATGACCCTAAGAAGTACCAGGAACTGTCTCAGAACAAGAAGGTTTGTGATGTTTTTATTTTATTAATATATAAAGTCTAATAGTGATTTATTTGAGGCCAGCCGTGGCGCAGGGGCACAAAGTGAGAATGAAAATGTGACTAGTAATGGATTCAATCCCCACTCCAGGAAATGGAATATTTATTTTAATTATTGTTATTATATATTATAATTTGTTTTCATTTCTTTGCTCTGGCGAGACAAAGCGCAGCGTTGAGTTCCGCCTTTCAACACGCAATGCCGCAAGAATTTGGCGGAAAGTGAAGTGTCTTAACACTAGGTTCCCTCTACCTTCCCATGCTGTGTGTGAGTGAATCTCACTGCATAAAGCAAAAAAAATATAGAATTGTCAAATTGAGGTTAAGTATATTTATTTTTAGTTTTGGGAATTTAGGTATATTATGTCATTATTATATTGCTTCCTTACATTGAAAAAAAAGTTGTGGGTTTAATTTCCATTGAACTGAAACACTAATATATTTAAAATTTATTAAAATCAACAAATTTTTACTACCCCAAAGTGTTAGACAATGCACACAATGCCTCGTAAATTGGTAGTGTGAAATGGAGGGTCCTAAGCTTAACACTAGTTTTTTTTACTAACCTGCTTTGCGTAAAAAGCTAGAAACTGGTTTTGTTTTTCTACAAGCATATATATTTATTCCAGGAGGGTGGCAAAAAGGAGAAGAAAGAAAAACCAGAAAAGAAAGAGCAACCCAAAAAGAAAGAGCCCGAACCTGCTGATGACTTTGAGGAGAAGCCCAAGGAAACCAAGGACCCCTTTGACTCACTGCCTAAGGGGTAAACTAATATCTATACCAATATAAAACTACTGAGTTTTTTCCCTATTCTCTATATTTTGCATTGAGCATTGTGTGTTATGTGTATTTACACATATTTCAGTTTTATGATATATTAAATAAAATAATAATATAAGTTGTACATATACTTATTTTTATAATTTTAAATAACTAGTGAGATGCAAGTTTGGTTTATATTATATACAATATACAACAACAGCATAAAATATATACAAGTAATGTAAATTGTAATCATTTATTTTTCTCTTCGCCTTTTCACTGTAGTTTCTTAGTCTCTAATGGTTTGGCATGTTGCCTAATGTTGTATGTCTGTCTGCAATATATAGTGTTAATGTAATGTGGGGACTATATAGAGATATTTTTACTTGGATTGTGTCCAGATCTGCTATATTATGTTTGCTTCATGCTGTTTCCTGTTATAGTAGGATAGATAGAAAGGAAGAAAGACATTTTCCCCCACACTGCCTAGTTTTCGAGACATTTTGTGTTATTGCCAGCGGACAAGCTAAGAAATGAAAATCACTTGTCATATGGGAATCAAATTCACAACTTTTGTGTAAACTGTTGTTTGCTGTTCTGCTGCTTCACAATGTGGTTTATGTTTACATACAGTGGGTTATGTTTTCTTATTTCAGTACCTTCAACATGGATGACTTCAAGCGCAGTTACTCCAACGAAGACGAGGCTGTCTCCATCCCATACTTCTGGCAGAAGTTTGACCCCGAGAATTATTCCATCTGGTACGCTGAGTACAAGTACCCCGAGGAGCTGTCTAAGGTGTTCATGAGCTGTAATCTTATCACTGGTGAGTTAGAGACACACTGTCTAATGTTATTAAATGTTATATATGTTTTGAAGAGTTTTTATTATAATATGAAATGTAGTGAAATGTTAGTATTCATAAGATATTTAATATGTTTTAATTTAATTTTTGGTACATAGAAAAATGACAATTCAAAAAACTCTTAACTTTACAGTTTACATAGTTTGTAACTTGACCAATTTTGTATTTTTCTGATAGTTTCATATAAATATATAAGTGTTATACAGAGTATATACCACTTTAAATGAAACCACTGTTTTAACTATTTATTAAAGTTGTTGAGAAATCTTGATATTTTTTTTAGTTATGGGTTTATATTTTTTACCCTATATGCTGTTCCCTTAAAAGGAGGCACAGACGCTTCTACTCTGTATATCATTTTAGACTAGGATGATTTATAATTTTAAGAATGTTTTGTTGGAGGAAAAAGCTTCTATCAGTTCATAGCAGCAGAAGAAATTACTTTATTGTTTTTAAATAAATTAAAAAATGTTATAACAAGTGGTCATTCTAAATATATTGTTCTTCTACAAAACTCACAACCACTACCACTATCAACAATTTTGTTCAATATTAGTCTGGAAATAGAAGAAATGCTATTGCAATTTTAAGCGTTACTCTTATGAGAATACAGTTGATGTTTGTGTCCACCGCATACGCTCAAATTTTACTAATTTCATTTATTTTTTGTCACAAACTGGCTTATTGTGACTTATTCATAAGAGATAGATATACGGATTTGCAGATTTTTTAGAATTTAGGACTAATAAAATAGAACATTTCTTCCATATAATGCATGTATTTTACTATTTTCGCATCTCACGCGCTTAAAGCAATTTGATGGTCGTTCATTATTATTGTTATTTCCTTATTTAAGGCTAACTAAGACTTAAATTATCATTATATAGGTTCATACAAAACCAAAATTAATTAAATCGAACCAGTAGATCCAGAAATCTTATCGACTAAACAAACAAATTCTTCACTTAATTATAATAATACAGATTTAGAGCCCCCTCTAGAAGTGGCCTTGTGAAATGTTGCCATGTTATGTAACCTTATTTTAACAGTTTTTTTAATGGAGAATTCCTCAGCTTTGTAGTACATTATTTAGTGTGTGTTTGTGTGCACAGGCATGTTCCAACGCTTGGACAAGATGCGCAAGCAGGCGTTCGCGTCGGTGTGCCTGTTCGGGGCCGACGACGACTCCTCCATCTCCGGCGTGTGGGTGTGGCGCGGGCAGCAGCTCGCCTTCGCGCTGTCGCCCGACTGGCAGGTACAGTGCACTGTTATAGGAGCTAATACTGACTGACGTTCGCGTCGGTGTGCCCGTTCGGGGCCGACGACGACTCCTCCATCTCCGGCGTGTGGGTGTGGCGCGGGCAGCAGCTCGCCTTCGCGCTGTCGCCCGACTGGCAGGTACAGTGCACTGTTATAGGAGATAATACTCATTTTCTTCACTTTAACTTATTAAAATTAATAATAAACTGTTCTTGTTGGAACAACTTTGCTATATTATTTATATTCATATTCTATTTTATTTTCGTAGACTTTCAGGTGTTATAATGTAGTGAATGTCTGACTATATATATGTAGTCGTAAGCTGCGCCACTGTTCCACAAATATAAACGACACGAAATAATTATTTACATAATTCCAATTTTATGATGTCTTACACTTTTAAATATTTTCCTTTATCATCTAGACTTCTCCTATCTAGAGCCTGTAGTGCCAACTTCACTAAACTGAACTACATAATGTAATAAATAATATTATGTTATTAACTTTGTATTGTATTTAACTATAATATATTATAATCGTTAAACATTACAGATCGACTACGAGTCCTACGAGTGGAAGAAACTCGACCCCTCCAGTGAGGACACCAAGAAGAAGGTACAGGACTACTTCTCGTGGTCAGGAGTCGACTCCAAGGGGCGCAAGTTCAACCAGGGCAAGATCTTCAAATAAAATTAATTATTTCCCCCGTCTATTTATGTCCCCCGTCTGTCTGTTTTGATACTAAACGCGTATTTGTAATGTAAAGTCCACAAGTCTACTCAGTCTGTCGATATATTGTAAAATAATAAATGCATTTACGAGCGCGGTGCACGTGCTCTGTGTCGATTGTATTCAACTGTAATAAAGTGAAAAAGTAATTTTTTATTTATTTTATTTTCTTCTTTTTTATTTGTACTCCTTTTCTTATGTGTAATGTGTTGCCTTCAACCGAGTTGATTTATTCAAGTGGGAATCGAACCCACAACCGTCGCGTTTAGACTCAGCCTGTATCACTGCGCACGACGGCTTCCAAAATGTAGTTGCATAAATAAAAAACATCAGAAATATAAAACAAATACTGAGGAAACAATAAAAATGCATAAATGGAAAGCAAAAATTTATATTTTTCAATATGTCAGACTTTTGCCTAAACTGTAGAAGTAGTTTAACATTGGTACACACATCCTTACATATTGCATCAAAGTAACTAACGAACTGTATGTATGTACGTACAGTACAATCTCAGATCGAAACCTGACAAATATAATCCAAAAGAAACTTCCTTGAAAATATCTAAGGACACGAACTACAACACGCCTCCACTTATATCAATTAATTATTATAAAACCGAAAAAATCAGGCATCCTCTGAAATTGAATAGTGGGTTAGTGAGATTGTCCTTTCCATGCGTACATGTATGTATGATACGATATTAAACAAGCAGCCTTGCAGAAATCCTTGTTCGAAGTGTATCACGGAGCGGGCGTGATGTGATTAACTGACGTTTGAGTGTGGCGGTCTTGGAACAGTGAACTATATCTTATTTATTTGAATAAAACTAAATCGTTCAATGACAATACTCGATAATAACAACATTTGCATTTTCTCAGAATGTTATACCCTAAACTATATATAAATGTTACCGGCAATACCTCCGGTATTTCATACACACAACACCTGAGGCGTCCAGGCAATGTATCAAATAATATGAATATTATTGTCCATACTTTGTCTACGTAATGAACACAATTCTTAGCGATTGTATAAAGTCCCCCTTCCTATATTTTATAGAGTACTAGGAGCTGTAGCAAAGTACAAAATAAATAATATTTCAGACATTACCTACACGAATACGGAGATATCGTATAGAGTATTGTATTATACAGATTGCCGGTGACATTCCCAGTGGGGGTGGTCGTAAGTATATTCTAAGTAAGTAGGTATAACTTTACAGATTATTCATAGAATTACCAAACTTTCTGTTTACTAAAATCCTATTAACTTTTAAAACTGTAATTGTTGTTACTTGTAGTATTACAAGTCGAACAATATACGTCACTTATTTTTAAAAGACTATTTTTTTTTCATTTCAACAGCATTAAGTAAGTACATGACGTTATTCAGCCTTTCTATTGCACGCACACAAGAGCTAAGTGTATCCAGATTATAACACAATAGTAAACAATTGTATAAATTATCTATGTATAACAATAGATATATTTTTGTTACCATCGTTATTTAAATAAATATATATGTTAAGCAAATAATATAATTTCAAGTTGTGATTTCTCCGTCTTATGCTTTCTGTTCCTTTAATAAAATAATTTAGTGATAACTTGTAATAAACATTTTACAGTACTTAATTATAAGTAGTTTAAGTGCTCAATTGTGATAATTAAGGAGCAAGACGCAAACGGAACATTGTAACGCGGCGTGCGCACCACGTGCTTGAATTGTTTTTAGGTATTAAATCATGGTTAATAAATAAGTTTAAATATCAAGTATGTACTTGCATTGTGTATTAAATTTTCCTTATTTAAAATGTGCAAATATTTTTAAATAGAAAATATTTATGCACAGTTTTAGTATTGGAATATCCATAAACAAAAGTAGGTGCAGTGCGCGAGGTCTGAGCTGAGCTTTGCATTTGTGTGAGTGTTCACATATAGTGTAGGGGTGACGTCAGTTTATACTGATCTTGACAACCGGCTGTACCTCTTGTACTATAGCAGAACGGCAAACCAAGCAGCTATTGATGATATAACGAAAAGATTCATTATTAACTCGAACGACATATTAACTCATCTGAAAAAATGATGAGTTTGCTAATTTGCGGCGTATTTTTTTATGTCGAGTTTTTTTGAATTATTTGTAATAATACATTTTATTTTTAAATGTTATTTTCTTGAAATGCAAAACTCAGCTTGAGCCTCGTTACTGTATAGAGTTGTTACTAAACTAATGGTTGGTTCCAATAGGGAAGTAACTGATACCAAACGTCAGTTGACCACAACACGATACTCCGACTGCGAGCTATTTTACGGCGCACCGAACTAAAACTAAAGCTAACGAAAATATAATGACAATTTAAATCTCATTTTTCCGTTTAGCTCTTTGCCGGCCAACTTATGAGGGGGCACAGATTCATATATAATATTTAAATATATATATATATATATTTTAAATACGTATAAGTTATTTTACCTCCGACATAGCGGCAGTCAGAGATCGACACGGTTTGGTGTTCGATATTCCATGGCTCGAGTATAAAATAAAACAATTTAATAATGGTTTTTATCTCAATTTAAACGAACTCATTTATGACTCAGTTTATTGTAATATGATATGTGGTACGGAAGAGGCGCGACGCGAGGTCACGACGCGGCCGCTTCTGTCTTTGTAAATAGCCACGTGGTATTGATTCATAATATATTGTCAATAAATCGTTTCAAATTTAAGTATAAAAAAAATGTATAAAATACAAGAGAGCGACCACTGAGCGCGCTGCGGAGCACATTGTTAGCTGCATCTTGCGGATGCTGCGGTCGCGCCTCCCCCGCTCACGTGGTCTAGCGCCCGGATTTGTATATCAATCTTGTGTCTGTACAGAGTTACAGACCTACGTAGGGCACGCTACTACAAGGACGCGGAGAACGAGCTCTGGCGAGTGGCGATTGAGCAATTCAACTAAATAATTAAAATTTCACGCACACGAGATAACAATAATTATAATAATTTAATAACAATTATATTAGACTTGACAATAAGATAATAAGTAGGTATCTAAATAAGAACGAATCTCTCCACACAATCTGCAGTGTTCGGGTCGTGCGTCATTCATTCTCCACAATAAACTTCATATTCGCAAAGTGATTGTTCTGAAGACAGCTTCTCAGCCTCACAGGACAGCGCGCACTCGCTACTTACAAGCAGTCGCGGTCGCAGTCGGCGTTGTTGAAGCGCGACACTAACGTTTACCCAAACGACTATAATATAATACACGATCGATTCAATAAACATCAAAAAATGCATGTAAGAGATCAACGATAGATTCTTAGTAGGAATTATAAACGATACTATAAATTTGTTATATACCTAAAGGGTAAATTTACATCTCAAAAATGATAACATCTCGCCCCCAGTCACCGCACGTCAGGGAGGAATATATCCTAGAAAAGTTTAAACTGGTACAGCGAGCGAGAGAGAGGGAGAGAGTGGGGCTCCGCGGGCGGCGTCCGGCGGGGCGGCGCTCGGCGGAGGCCCGTCAGTGCGGCCGCGTCTGAAACGACCACAACGACACTTGTCACTAACATATTTATGCACAATGGTATGACTGTAAACGCGGTAGGTTGTGGTTTCGATTTTTTTCGAGAAAATTAAATATTTAACATTTACAATGCGCGGCGTTGAGTTCCGCCATGCAATACCTGGAGGCATTGCGTGGTGAGAGAGGTGTATTCGACGGTAAGAGGGGAACTGAGTGTCT
The DNA here is from genome assembly GCA_018230605.1 of Heliconius congener. Lineage (NCBI taxonomy): Eukaryota > Metazoa > Arthropoda > Insecta > Lepidoptera > Nymphalidae > Heliconius > Heliconius congener. The sequence goes on from DWAO01000507.1 coordinate 23,869, forward strand.
TAACATTTTCCAGGTTCTTTCTGCCTACCCTGCTATGTGAGGTATGTGAGATACATAAGTGTCAAGGAGAGCACTCACGTCAGTGTGGTTGTGGCGCAGGTCCAGGTCGGCGGTGAAGGGCGCGATGTGCACGTTGACCTGCACGCGGCCGCCTTCCTCGTCGTACTCCAGTGAGGACGAGCTGAGCGCGAGGCGGCGCGCGTGCTGCTGCAGCAGCGGCAGCTCGTCGTCGCGCGGCGCGTCGTGCGCGTGCGCGTCGTGCGCGTGCGCGTGTGCGTCGTGCGCGTGGCACTCGCAGCGGCAGCGCTCCGGCGGCACGTAGCTGAACACGACCGAGTCGCGGGCCGTGGCCGGGAGGGTTTGGATTCTCTTTGGCAGCTTGCGACGCTCTGGCACTTCTGAGAAATCGATCCATTCCGCTTTATTGCGAGCCTCCATGCCTGACGCTGAGGTGTCAGAAAATTAACATGCCTTAATCGTAATGAACTACAAATGATATTTTAGTCAAGGAAATTATGTAACTACTAGCAACATGAGTTTTTCCCGACTGCTAAAGGAGGGTTATGTTTTTCGCTTGTATCTTGTATGTATATAATATTCTTTATTACCTCATCTCCAGAACCGCTGAATGGATTTACATAATTGAAGTATCATAATATTCGTCTTAACAGCCCTAGAGTTCTTAGAAAGGTGACGTTAAAAAAAATCATAGCGGCTGTGGGACGCCATTCGACTTAGTGAAAAAAAATTACCACAATATGGGTATAAAATTAAGGAGCTGAACACAAGGATTTCAAAAAGTTATATCATGATTATTATTATAAATTTTTCGTTTCATAATGCTAAAGAGCCCTAACAAAAAAGTGAAAAATAAAACAATATTGAAAAAACAGAAACCCCGACTGCACAAAAGTGAAAAGAAGAAAACAAGCCAAATACTTTATTAGGATATTAGGAACAATCGGGGCCTATAAGTAATTCTTCAATTATTTTAATCTTTACCAGGAACCCCGCATAATTTATAACAGTTATAATTATGTATCTTGTGAAGTTTTTATTAACTTAACTTAACTTAGCCTCACGCTTTATCCCTAGCGGGGTAGTCAGAGAGAACGGAGCGCCAAACGCTACG
>DWAO01000508.1:0-24979 GCA_018230605.1 Heliconius congener
TTTGATTTCCATTTTTTGAGGCAGGCAAGTTGTGTGAAGATCTCAATGCTGCACTCTGTGTAACAGTGACATAATAAAAATAAAATAAAATGTACCTCTGACTCTCGTTAATTAACAAAATCAATATGCTGTCTTGCACTTATTAATTCAAATAAAAATATTGTAGCTTTATGTCTAAATAATGCATTAATTCGAACCTAAACTTGATAATTTCGTAATATTTTAAACCTTGAGTTTGGAATTAACAAGAGTTGACTAAAATTGTAAATGTGATAGTTATGGGTTTGATTTCTTCTTTACTCTTTGCCATCATGCTATATGTTAGATACAGTTTGAAGCTAAAAGATAAATGAATTTGTGAAAATATAACAAAGCTTACCACACCAATGCCTTCAAATGCATAGATTGCTGTTCCAAAATATAATGGTAACTGATGCCAGCCTGCAAAAGCTTTCACGCTGCTGGTATGTGGTAAATCTTGTAATATGTAGTAAAATGTTACTACTAAGCCCCAGGCTGTCATTATAGCCGCAATAAGTGATACAGGTGTTAAGTATTTTAGATTCTTTACCATGCCAAGAGCTAATAACGGTACAAATAATAATGCCAAATAACTGTGTACATTAAGATTTATGCCAAAAAAACGCATTGTATCTTGTAAGTTTGTAGCAACAAACAAAAAATAAACACAGCAAAATCCTAATTGTGTTATCACCAGAAATATGTTAACCAAATTCCTGAAACAATGATGTTATATGTAACAAATATTTTAATGTACTTTTTAGTTTTTATGCATTTATTTTTATACAAAATCTATAAATAAATACTCTCAAAAATTACCTGATTTTTGTAGCATATGGTCTTAAAGATATGGGGCCCATTGCAAAGGCATCTTCTACCACTTCTGCAAAACTCATTGCTGGCCTTTGATTTCTAACACAAAGCTCATGTGAACATTGCACAAGCATATGCATGCAATGTGTACATATAGCCCCCATAAATAATGTACCAAAAACACCTAAAATATGAATATAGATATACTTTGGTATACAATACAATACAATTTAATAAGAAGAGTATAAAAATCCAATTAAAAATTACCTAAAACAAGACCAGCATTTTTAAAAGCATCAGGCATAGCTAAAATGCCAGTGCCTATATTGCCTTTCAGAAGATGAATCAAAGTATCAAAATTCGACGTTGGATGTTCCAAAAATCGCTCAGACGCAGGATTATATTCTGTTTTTTTCTGTTTTTCATCTTTAAAAGGTGAAACATGGATTGAGGGACTAGTCACTAGCTCTACTGTTTGTACCTCCGTATTGTCGATAGGAGTACTGGGTGCCGTAAGTAGGGGTTGCTTTTCATCGCCCATTTTTATAATAATCACAATTTTAATATATAATTGAACGATTATAAAAATAATTACATTGTATTTTATTATTAAACGCGTCCTGTTTATAACAGATCAATACTATTTATTAATTATTTAAAATACGATAATGATAAAATTTGAGCTTCACATAACACACTGCTTAATACTTAAGTGATCTGCATGAACTAGTCAATTGTGTAGCAAAAGTCAGTAAGTGAACATTAAAATTTAAATCAATTTTGTTCTTCGAGCAGTCGAGCTAAAGCCTAGTTATGTAGTAACATGTTAATTGTCAATGTCATTTTTACCCACAATGATAACATAGCCTGATATGTGCCATAATATTATGTCATTTATGGTATTGATTACTTAGTGAAGATGAATGTCTAGACATTCGAGATTTTTTACTAATAATTATGTTATTATTAAGACATTTCTCTTGTTTCTGTTCTTGAATCATTAGTCATGCATCTATATCTAAGGCTAGCCACACACACACACAATGTTATTGTCAATACACAATATTAATGAAAATATTTGATAGTAAAATCTGACGCAGCCGCTCGGTAGCTTTATTTTTATGCGTACGTTTCGCTATTTACACTGTTTAATTTTCTTGATAACCGTGCCCTAAACCCTGCCTTCTCACGATATTATCGTTGCAAAAATAGAATTTCTAGAAATTTACAATACATATTGACAAACCGGTCGCACATACAATTTTATTGACAATATGTACTTTATTAACAATATTATTATACCTGTGCGGCCAGGCTATATATCTATTATATTATATGTAACTAATAACATCTTCACTGAAGGAATTTTTGATTAGAAATCATCCAATTTTAAAAATATATATATCGGGGAATTTCTGTTTATAATCTTTTTTTCGTACCAAACGGGCGCATTTTTGACCTCTGGATGAAAAATCATCTAATGTCGATTTGAGATAAACTTGTTCCCTTTTCGCGGGATTTAAAATTGAATTATTTTTATTTTTTTTGTTGATGCAATTTTTCCTGTGACGTTTACTGGATAATAATTAAAAAAATGTAATTATACTTATTTATTGAGGCCAGTCGTGGGGCAGAGGCACAAAGAGTAACTGTAAACGTGACTGGTTTCGATCCCCATATAGTCTTAACGTTAGGTTCAATCTGCCTACACTACTGTGAGCGGGATACAGCGTAAAGCTGATTTAATATTTATTTATTTTACTTATTTGTATGTGTTTGTAAGTTCAGTTTAACAGAAGACGTTCTATACTTCAACAGTAAAATAGTGCTACCATTAAAATAATATGTGAGTTCCTCCTATCACCTCTCCCAACACTTTTTTACCAACGTATTCAAACTATATTAATATTTTTTGCCTTATCCTTATCCTAAAGAGTACCACCTTATGAGGTTACCGTAGAAATTAGTGGCTCTCTCAATTTTTCCATACGTTACTCTTTTTTGCACAATATTTTATTCCGAATATAATGTGTTATAGAATCATTTAAATTAATATTTATGTTTATAATAGACAAGAGAGAGAAAAAGAGAGATTCATATTTTTAAATATAATATTTTTACTGCTATTTTAATGTAGATTTATATAAGTTTTAGACTTCTATTCTGTGGTCTTCGTCATTTTTAAATATATAACAGAGCAATTCTGTGATCATGTCAACTGTCATTTGTGACATTTTGGTATATAATATAAATAAAAAAATGTAAATGTTCTTGTTGTTGTGTTAAAGCAACCTTCGTTTCAATGATACTAACTTTTTCTTTGAAAATATATTTATTCATAAGTAAGTATTGATATTTCCTATGCATTCATATAGCAAATTTTGACATAGACACCAGACAGTGGATGTTTTTGAGATAAGACGCAAGAATCAATAAAAATGGGAAATGCGGGAAGCAATCCACCGAAAGAGTGGCACAAAGATCATTCGGTTAAGCAACCTGATGTCGGTTCTTCTTCTCCTGTAAAAGAAGGTGAAGCGTTTACTTTTGATAAGAAAATTGATGACGATCGAAGAGAAGATGACAATAACATCGAAGATGGAGCTCCTTATTATACAAAAGCTGTCCCTGAACGTGATATAGAAGAAACAGTTATGAGAGAAAGATCTAATACTTTAACTGATAGTAGTAAAGTAGATGAGGATGTAAAAGTATTACCTACGGTGTTTAAGTGGGAAGGTGGAGGAAAACAGGTAAGTAATTTTTTGTACTCTAATTATGCTTCATAATTATTATAATATTGTTAGTAATTATTCCGTTATTTTACATATTTTTAAATTTCTTACAACTAGTTACTGGGGTTATAAGATTCATAATTATAACTCAGTAACTCCTATATTTTACTATAACAGCTTTTATTATCTTGTTTACTTACTACATTTGTTTCTCAATTTTTTAATTATTTGTATCCTCTATATTGTAAAAATACATGATTTTAGGTTTTTATAAGTGGTACTTTTACTGAGTGGAAAACCATTCCAATGGTTAAATCACATGGGGACTTTGTAACTATTATTGATCTGCCCGAAGGAGAACATCAATACAAATATTTTGTTGATGGTGAATGGCGCCATGATCCCTCTGTTGTAAGTCATGCTTTTTAAAATATTTTTTTTACTTATTCATTGTATATTAATTATAAAGCACATTGATTTCAGAAAGTGATAGATAATGGTATGGGCTCTAAAAATAATTTAGTAACAGTAAAAATGTCTGACTTTGAAGTATTTCAAGCTCTTGCTAAAGACAGTGAAGGAATTCACAGCAGTGCCCAAACTGAATATTCTCAGGTAAATGTTGTAAAATACATCTACTATTTGTTGAACTTATAAAACTGTTTTAAAAAAAAAAACAAAACTATAATAAATAATCATTATGTTTCCAGGATATACCACAATCAAAGCCTTGGGAAAAAGTTTCCGGGCCCCCAATATTACCACCTCATCTCTTGCAAGTTATTTTAAATAAGGACACTCCTTTATCTGTAAGTTGCTATGGACATTGTCCCTTTTTTTTTCAGCTTCACACTGTATGTACATTGAAAATAACAAGGTGGGTAGAGAAAACCTAGTATCAAGGCACTTCATTCTTCATACTCTGGACTGACAAAAAGTTAATGATGCACTTTATCTTACCAAACTGAAATAAAAATAACTCATTGCTCTGTGTGGAAATCAAATCCACTATTATTTGTTGCATTCACATTTGATCAAGGTCCCATTGTCCCTCAATAGCCCCTGTTAAATAATAACTAGGGTGTTTTCCTTTACTTATTATTTTAATTCTATACAAAAACAATAAATCTCTTTACTGGCTAATTAAAAACATAAATATATGTTCTTACTTATTACTGGCCATTTGATAAAGTTTAATTTGTATATTTTTTTGTTTTTAGTGTGAACCTACTCTGTTACCAGAACCAAATCATGTCATGTTAAATCATCTCTATGCATTATCTATCAAAGATGGAGTTATGGTTCTATCTGCAACTCATAGATACAGAAAGAAATATGTGACAACCCTATTGTATAAACCAATATAAAATATGAATCATATAGAAGTAAATAAAACAATTTTCATTCTGATCAATATTTTGATAATGAAATAAAGGATTATAACACACATGTAATTTTAGATAGTAAAAAAACACTTAATTATATAAAAATAGAAAAAAAATATTGGAGATTATGTTTAAAAAAATTAATAAGATATTGCTGTATTTGCTTGTATATGATTTCTATATTAATTTATTTGTTTGTGGCTTAAGTTATATTTTTGTGATGATTTGTGTAGCTTATTGTAGATATTGTTAACAATAATAAAATATATATCTTCTTGTGTATTTTTTATTTTAAGTTTCCGTTAAATTTTCTCTAAAGTGAAAGAGAATTTGCTGATTTAAAGTTTATAAAATTTGGGTTCCTTATCTGGGTCCTTTTATTGCTTTGTTACACTTTGACCAGCGTTGAGTTTTGCTATTCATGTTGTGAGTACACAATTCTTTACTCATGACATGTGTCACCCAATGTCTTAAATCGACAGGTTCAGGTTCTTTCTACCTACACTGCTATAGGAGTGATAAAACGTGAAGCTAGAATTGCTGAAGGAAAAAAAAACAAGCATAATTTCTTATTAATTTATATTATTGAGAAATAAATATACGAAATATACATTAAATATGTACAAGTCTTACAAGGATAACCCAACAAAATTCCTTCTTCACTTATTTTTAAACAGATCCATAACTGATATAACATAACTAAATATTTAATATTACACAAGGTTACATTAGAATGGCAACTTCTATAATACTGCTGATTTAAATATACAGATTATTATTTGGCTTACATAGAAACTATATTAATTTAAATTAACCTCATTTTAGTATTTAGTAACAAGTATGTTGTTTTTGACTTGTTTTTATACAGGACAGTTACATCTAGATTTTCACTGGGCTAATCAGGTTTGCCTTCCAAGTAAATGGTAACTTTATGTTCATTTAATAATTTAAAAGTGCCTGCTGTTTATATAAGTCTGTTCCCTGCTTATTGGCATTTTGATACATTTTTTTCTTATTAGGCTGATCAAGTAGTCATACTAAATATACAGAATAAGTAAGCAGTGTTTATTGTAGTACCTACAGCTAATTTCTTTCTACATCTTCAAGTAGTGGTATTTTGTCTTTGGTGTCACCTTGAGTAAAGTTTGTATTATTTACAGGATTTTTTAAGTACATTGCAACAGCAATACTCACTAAGCAAATAGATGTCACTGTGTACCAAGTAATGACTATATTAAAGAGGAGATAACAAACAACCGCCGTTATAACTAGTTCTAAAGCACTGGCATATGTTTTTAATATTGAATTTAAATTTTTCAAAAAGAAACTTGTCACTATACCTACTATTGCACTGTTAACTGTAATAAGTATCACAAATACATCTAATAAAGGTTCAAAATCATTAAATATCATGCTCAACTCTCCTTTACATAGCAAAATAAAGAAATTACATATAACAGAATCTAAATACATGAAAACATTTTGCAAAAATATATCAACATTAGACCCTTTGGTTTTGAGTAAATATTCATTGTATGTGCCTGCTAGGCATGAGCAAAAGTTTTGAAAATTAATTGATAAAAAGTATATATTGAATATTTGAGACCAGATATTAGATTCTTCTTTTGAATATATTGAGGTAGCATCTAAGTTTTTTATTATGCAGCCAAAAGTGAGAATTCCCAGTGAGATCCATTGCATATATGTAAGTTTCTTTTGGAAAAGGAACTGTAAAAATACAATAAATTATTATTTTTTTTATCTTCACACCATGTCCCGCATAGGTAGCATGTATTTAGTAGTAAGTTACTCCATTTCCCATTTTCAACATTGTGTGCTGAGTGTAGGAACTCAATGTCATGCCATAGACTTCTCTCCCAATTGAGAAAATGCAAAATAATTTATTCCCCAGAGTGGGAATTGAACCCACAAGTATCACTTTACAGAGAACTAATGCCTAACAGGCCATTATTACAGATTTTGTGCTGAAACATTTATTAGAAACACAATAAATTAAAACATACCTGAAAAATGAATGCTGTCAAGACAACTCTGAATTGAAGAAGAATATAATATGTAGTTGGATCATAGTGTGACAAATTTATAAATGCCAAATTGTTATAAAAACAATACAATAATGAAGGTATGAAGTAGTAAAGCAATAATTTGTAATTAATTATCACAGCTTTAAAAATATTTGGTTTATTCCTGAAAAAGTATTTTTATTAATAGTGGAGTATTGTAAATGTTAAAAACTAATTGATATCTTATTTCAGAATTTTACATACTGTCTTTTCCATGTATATAATATGCCAGATATTAAGAGTTTCAAAAATTCAGAAAGAAATACAACAAGTGTCGTATTATAATCATATACTCCATTTTCAGTCTTAGATGCTGTTATAAAAACTCCTAAAAATAGTGATATAATATGCAGATATATTAACCCATGTTAATTATTTTAATGAATTCTCTATTACATATTGTATTATCAATTCGCATTTTACCTTGGAATACGAATAATATAATATATAAAAAGAAAACTATAAATGCTTCTTTATTAGGGAACAGTTTATTCCAATGTTTCATTTTCTTTAACTATGATTATTTTATGATCAAAACGTAAGAAAAACTTATTAAATGTTAACTATTACAAATACTTAATTAAAAAATATTAAATTCACACAAAAATATTTTGCTTGTCGTTTAGAGTATTCATAATTTTGAAAATCTTTGTATCAAAGCACTTTTTATCTAGCCATAGAAACTGCTGTATAAACAATTAAATAAAGACTAGAAAAATTATAATAAAATACAAACGCCAGAAATTCATCTAGGCACCTGTATTTGATTATTTGTATTCATTAATCATTCATGACATTTTTAAACAAGAATGACAACACATCTACAGATAAGTAATATTCCTTTATTTATGTACAGTACCATAACTTACGATAACTTCATATTACATTATGTATGATAGTGTATATAATATAAAGTCATTGGTGTAAACTCAGAAGAATCTGCGATTAAGAATTTTTAAGAGATCCTGCACACAGCAGAGTAAGCACAGGGAACCTAGCGAAAAGTGACGGAACTTAACGTCGTGCTTTGCCTCAACACCAAAGCAAAGAAATGAAAATATTAAATATTTCATTTCCTTGAGATCCTATCCCAAAACCAGTCACACACTTATGACCCTGCGCCATGACTGGCCTAAAAAAATGTATGTTACATAAATTTATGTGCCCTACTGTAAATGTGTATCGTATATAGCTTCATGTATATCCGATATTTTCCGATAATTTCCGATAATGTTATATGAGATGCAAATATCTTAAAAATACATGTATGCCTGTTTGAGACTATATTCATTTAACATCACTATCGTCATTGACTTCTTGCTACAATATCATTGTTCCCAATCTGTATCGACTGACCAAAAAAATACGTCATTAGCAGTACAACCTTGTACTGCTAATGACGTATTTTTTTGGCAAAATTCGAAGAATGATTTACAAACATCTAAAGAAATTAAAATTGGCTGGTTTACATATTGACGGAGAATGACTTTCAGCATCACGAGAGTTTATTTTAAAGTAATATGAATGCTGTCAATTTCATTAATTAGAAACATACAGTGAAGTGGATAATGACTATTATTAATTACACTTTACATGACATCGTTGAATCGAATCGACGATCGAAAACTTAAGTATGAGCATATTCAATTGAGAGTTGGAAAAAAAAATACTGAAATTAAATATTTTTTGATAGTAATTACTTAAGAATACACGACAGCTATTTAAACAAAATAATTTTCTAAGCACTGAACTATCAAAATTCATTAGAATACTTGTTTATTATTTAGTTAAGTATTGAATATGATTAATAAAACAAAATTTGTGTGTTTTGGTGAACTACTTATTGTAGTTTTTGACGGAATATTTTTCTCTTTATTTTTGACGTCAATATCTTAATTTTTCACATGTGTCAAATAAATGTCAATATGTAATCTGACTGCAGAGTGTAGCGTATTGACTATTCATTATATATATTGCACTAAAACATAAATTCTGGCATTAAATCTGTTATAGTGTAGCTCTATTGCTTTGTAAGCGAATATTTGATGAACAGTAGCAGTTGTTGTGAAAGAGTATTTTCATGAATAAAGAAAGAATTTGATCTGATACAATATTGAAAACTATCCAGTTGGAAAATATTATCACTTCGGTTTGGTGGAGTCTTTGAAGAATTTTATAATGACCACAGAAGAGGATGATAGTACTTGGTATTTATATTATAAATTTAATGAATTAAAGAATTCAATTGTGTAAATTATATAAAATATATATTGTTGTTTATATCACTTGACTAGGTTCTTATTGCTTTTTATATTTATTCCAGGTTAATAGAACTCGAATCGGCTCTTTTAGATGGATGCACACCAAAAGAAATAAATGCTATAACTAAAGGAAAAAGAATTCCTGAAAGCTTGCGCCCTGATGTTTGGCTTGTTTGTTTAAACTGTCAAGATATGGGCAATCAACTGCTTTTATTTGATGAAATATTTGATTTACCAAACCAAAATGTACTGAGAGATGATGTGAAAAAATTTGTTACAAAACTTGATAATGATGATGATGAAAAGGTTTCTGTAATATCTGATATTGAATCTATTCTCACATTTTACTGTAAGTCAAAATCTATTACTTTTAACTCTAATAATGGATGGATAGAAATATTGTACCCCTTGCTAAGTCTAAAGTTGCCTAGGTCCGATACTTACAACCTATTTGAAAAAGTTTTAAAACTTTATATACCTAACGGGTGTGTGTCTAATGGAGTACCATTTCATATTCTTAGATTGATAATACAGTATCATGATCCTGAATTATGCTCATTTTTGGATACTAAACGCATAACACCAGAACAATATTGCATGCCTTGGCTAAGATCATTGTTTACTGGAACTTGTAATTTGGAAGTGGTGCTTTTTATGTGGGATTTATATTTTCAACGGTCTGACCCTTTCTTCATTTTCTTCTTGTGCTTAATTATGATTATTAATGCTAGAGAACAATTATTACAAATGAAGAATGAGGATAAACATACAATAATTCAAGAGCTTAGTAAAATGCCTGGTGACCTTGAGGCGAATGATGTATCTGATTTTTGTTCATTAGCTCATTATTATTCATTGAAAACTCCGGTATCTTTTAGGGAAGATGTACTTGAAGTTTTATTTTCTGAAAGTGGGTTGGAAATTAATTCTAAATTATATTCACAAGCTTTATGTCTTCCTGTGGCTGTGCACGAATTAATTGAAAGTGCTACTGTTGATATGGTGGATTCAGACACAGTAAAATTTTTCTTAGTTGATTGTAGGCCCGCCGAGCAATATAATGCTGGGCATTTATCAACTGCTTTTCATCTTGACTGCAATTTAATGTTGCAAGAGCCATTGGCATTTAATACAGCTGTGCAAGGGTTGTTAAATGCTCAACGTCAAGCGTTAGCGGCAGGGTCTCTAGCTGCAGGTGAACATTTATGCTTTGTAAGTTCTGGTAGGGCTGAAGAAGACAGTTATGCACATATGGTTGTCGCATCTTTTCTAAAGAGAAATATCAAACATGTATCTATGCTTGATGGTGGTTTTGTTGCTATACATGATTATTTTGGTCCTCACATGACTGATTGCTTAGAAGAACATAACACATCCATGTGTTTAGTATGCGCACCAAGCAACAATAACAATGATGGACAACAACCTATCAGGAAACCTAAAGATAACATACCTGCTATTCAATTATTTAGTAAACTGTCCACAGCCATGAAAGCTAAAAGTCAAGAAGTTAAAGGAAAATTAATAGAATATATTGTGAATCCCAATTCGACAACTAATAATGGAGAGTGGCATGTTTCTGCAAATGATAGGAAAGAACATAGATATAGAAATGTGCCTCCTGTTTTTAGTATAAATGATGAAGAAGAAGATTCTCAATCTGATCATCGTAGAGATTTCTCTAATGCTGATAACATTGATGAAATTGTAGAGGTTCAATCGTTCCTTACAAATCAGAATGTTATAAATAATTTTTCTTGCCAAGAAGTTTTGTCTAATGGCTATATGTTTGACTCTCATTTAGTTGTCACTGAAACACATTTAATTATCTTGAGGGAATTACCGAACAAAAAAGGACTAGCCAAATTATTATCAAGGCGGCCACTTTCGACAATAGTAAAAATTACAGCTAAAAAAAGACACCCAGAACTCATCACTTTCAAATATGGCATACCAGATGGTGATAACTTATTAATTAAAGATATGGATAGATTTCTTATTCCTAATGCTACAGTGGCAACTAAAATAGTTTCCAATCAAATTGTTTCTCAATTAGATAACAAATTACAGTGAATATTAAATAAAAATTAAAATGAATTTAATCATGAAAATTTAGAGATGATAGTAATAAATATTACTTACTAAACGTCAAAATGAAAATGTAATTTACGCGATGACACAGTTTGTTATCTTTTAGACACTGTCAATACGATATAGCAAATATCATTCTGATAGTGGCATTTGCTGGTTTAAATTTTAAGTTTTCGTAGCCGTCGTGGCGCGACAGACTGAAAACGCAATATGGTTTATGGATTCGATTCCCAATCGAGGGATTGAATTGTTTTCATTTCGTCGCTTGGTGAAAAGACACTGTGGTTTTGAGTTGTGTCACTCAACACGCATGTAAAATTGTGCGGTGGGTCAGGACCGGAGTATCTTGACACTAGGCGACTCCCCTTTGCCTGCCCTGCTATTTACGATATACAGTGTAAAGCTAAAAAAAATGCATTAAATGCAGCCTAATAAATATCCCTCCATATATAATAACAATTTTTTTTTTTTGGATTTTTAAACAACTAATGTTTTGCATTTTCATCAATCATGATTGATTTTTTTTTTTTTCATATTTCATTTAATAACAAATATAACTATATAAATTATGTATGTGTAAATGACCTAACTTTTTATATATTTCTAAATTAAGAGTTCAATTATTACATTAATACTATGTCCATTGTTTATTTACAAGTTTATTTTAATTCAAAAATGAAAGTGTACTTATTAGCAAATCTAAATTTACATAATTATGTATTTACGTTATTGTATAATAGCATATATTTATTTTTAAGTTAAGAAGCTTAATTAACTTGATTTGATTGAATCATTAGTCATGAACAACTATAAAAAAAATTGTAGAGTTACCTATTAAGTTACGTTAAAATATTTTTATAGCACAACTGTTTTTATTTAGTACTATAATACCAAATTTTATGTTTGACGATTCGTATTTTGTACTTTTCTTTAAATTGAAATTTATACATTTAAGTGGAAAATCTGGTCATTTAGAAAAAAATATATCAGCGCTCTATATTTAGTCGTAAACGTAGAATGTAGTCGAATTGGTCATAAGTAAATACTTTAAGTTTCCATTATATAAGAAGCAATTGTTTAATTTTATTGTATACTGTAAAAATTTTATATTCATTCGCCTAAGGATCGTAGGAGTAATAATGCGAATACAAATACAGCAGGGATTAATTTTCATACGAGTATATCTCTTAACCTATATGGGCACGTTTTTATAAATCGCTCTTAAGTCTGATTGATCGATCGATCTTGAGATATCGTTTTTATTCAGATATATATAATTTTTGAATGAATACTACATCTCAAGACCGATCTCAGACATGAGAGCGGCTTATAATTACGGGCCCCAGTAGTGGGTAGGTACTGTGATCAGGATTATTTATTCTTGTGATATCGCGATTTAGTTTTATTAGTATAGCACAATTTTCATATTGTTTATATATTTATACAATAAATTTTTACAGTTATTTAATTTTTCAAATTGTAACGTTATAAAAAGTATCAGCTTTGTCTTTCACTTTAACTTAAGAAGAGTGAAAGTCCAGTAATTAGTAACGCCTTTTGAGTTGTAAGCATTTTTGTTTGTTATTTAAAAATTGTATTTACTTTGTAGTTTGTATTATTTTCAGCTATATAATGCTATACAAGTACAAACATTCTGTCCATATCATTCCATAAAGATAATAGGAACATTATTTTATTGTCCTTGAATATTTAAGTTCTGTACGGAATATGTTAAAAACGTTACACTTTTTTTTCGTTTCACATTTAATTACTTCTTCTATTTTATATTTCATGTCGCCAAATTTGAGGAACAAAGTTATGGTTACGAAATTTTCATATATGCAATATTATGACCCATTTAATTGTACGAGCTGAGTAGCTCAAACTAATTTTAGGCCGTCGTGGCGCAAAGAGACAGACTGTTCTGATCGTTAAAGGTTCGATTCCCTCACGGAGGTAGGACTAATTAAATTAATTTTATTTCCTCGCTCTGGTACCTAAGAGCGGCGTTGAGTTTAGCCATTCAATATGTTAGGTCTTTAAAATTGCTCTGAAAATGGTGAACACTAAATCTAGGTTCCCCACAGGAAGTTCATATTATAGTTGATAATAAAAAAAAGGTTTTGTATTTGTTTATAATTATATTTTCAGCAACGTTATTCCTGTTTTAGATTTAAGTAGTGTATCATATAATTTATTTACATTAATTCCATTAAAATATTGTTTTGAATAATGTTATTTTTGTTTTAATGTAGTTCTATTCTGAGAAAATTTTATTAGGATGTAGGCTGTCGAGGCGCAGTCTAACTGGTAACTTAATGGTTGTGGGGTCAATCGCTACTCGGGGAAATTATTTTTGAATTCACCACAATGTATCATTATACCTCAGTTTACTATAACTTAGGAGATCTGATTTTCTGTGTTTATAAAAATCGCATTTTATCATTGTGATTAAAAAGTTATTGGCCAAGGAGGGTAGACACATATTTACACCTTTACAGTTTTTAATAGAATGTCTTCTTATTTAATTCACTTTTGTGTATAGGATCACATTTTCACATACACTATAATGATTTTGTGGGATAGAGTTAAAATAATAGAACTATTATAGATATTTTAGGATAGGTTCCGGCGACAAAAGGTCTTGATTAAAGTTCGTTGTCAATGTAAAAATTAAAAGGTCACAACTTAAAAAAAACGTGCAGATTCAATATTAAGAAACACAACATAAGTCGAATATAAAAGATATCTTTTTATATAAATACCTACCTACCTGTGTATAAAAAGTGTAAAAAAATATCTGTATAGTTAAAAAATAATTCAAAGGTATAATTTTCAAAAACCCAAATGTGAAAATAATTTAATCCAATCTACAATGTCGATTCTATGATATGTCTCGCTAACACAATTTACAGTGGGGTCCTTAAAAGTGTAATTGATGGATTGGCAAATAGATTTAGCTCAGCAGCTTCCGCGGTTAAATAAATTAGATTATTAACTGACGTGGAAACGGCTCGCATTGTTTTACTTTAGCTACTTTCAAACTTAACTGAGTCTTGGAGCAATGGTACAAAAATGTGACTGTAAACGCGATAGTTATGGACTCGACTCAAAATTTATTTCTACGCTCTAGTAACAATGCAAAGCGCGGCATTAGGCATTAAGCTGAAAAAAAAAACTATCGATAAGATAGTTTCTTTTCTTTAAATTTATAATAAATGTCCTATGGCATTTTACTCCAAGGTAATGCAGCCGCAATTAATTATCTTACTTATTAACTAATGAAATGAAATAAATATGTTTAGTAAGTATTAGTATATTATAAAATATCTGAACACATTATTGCATAGATATTTAGATATAGAAAGGTTCGCATAGTGGAGGTGACCGTTAAGCACATTTCAAAGGGCTCCTTAAACTGCCTTAAGCTATTATATTCGCAAATCTCTGGTGCTCTTCTCTGACTTCTCTTCACGCGATGGGGTTTCGATTCCTAAGGAGTTTTTGTCTGTAAAATAAAGATATAATAAAACAAAGCATGTTACGTTTGTAGGTAATAACAACATATGGAAATTCTGTTTTCTATTTTCAATATTTTTTTAATTATTTAAGCCTTATTTTAACAAACTATCTAATAAATTTACATTATAATCTAATTAATTTCAAAAATATTGAGGAGTATTTACTTTCTTAATCTTTTTTTATCGATATTAATTTGAATTAGGTACTAGTTAGTTAGGTAGGTACTCCTACACAATTTATTTATTAATGTTTTTTTTCCGAAACAAATGTTTATTTCTTTTACAATAACAATAAGCTTAAAGAAACAAAATATATAATTTAGAATTAGAATTGACATTGATATAGTCGTAAAAGAAGTTTATCATATTACCTAAGTTAACATTATCGATCAGTTTTTTAATTACTTCAGTAGTAAGCTTTATATACAGTAAATATTCGATTTTATTAATTAGAATCTTATATTCTAGCCTCCTAAGGAGAATGATATGTATTTTTACTTTGGCGATTTCAATAAAATCTAGGCACGATAATGGTAATTATATTAAAAAGCAATTAATTAATATCTACTGTTATTAACCGGCAAATAAATATTTTATGCGGCATATTACAAAATTATAATTATTTAATTACAAAATTAATTTAAGCTACATATTAATTTTAGTAATAAAATAACAAATAATGAAAGTGAAATTAAAACGAACAGCTTCTTATACTAAAGTTAGGTAAATAGTTAACTTATTACTATAAAAGGAATATAGTCATACAATCATACACACTCATGAACGTATCGCATTCTTGATATTATATGCTATTTATAGTTGGTCGTTCGTTTCATATCAAATGACAACAGTCTAGTGAACAATTTACACATTTTAATTAAAATTTTGTGTAAACATTTTATATCACAGCCCCGTTCAATTTTAAAAAAGTACACAATTTGCTAACAAACTGTATTTAAGTAGGTGACGTATAGTATTAATGTCAGTGATGGTGCTGCTATACTGCTGTCCGCAACGCTGGGGCTTGTCACCGTTTCGTTGATCGACGGCTGGATGTACGTAGAGGGCTTTATCACATCCACTGGAAAAGAAAACGCACAGAATAAACTAAATACTTGTTAAATAACTGATAACTATTATAAGAACGTATCGTTAATTATAATCGTTATATAAGCTTTATTATTATGATTTTTCAAGTTATGTTTCCATGGGATACGGCTTCAAATTTTACAACGTTTAAACAAACTAGATCGAATTTAAATTTATAAGATGGAAGCGTCTCAACACTAAGTGCCTTCTTGCTATCCCGCTATAAGCGGGATACAGCGTGAAGTTTAAAGAGAAAAGAAAGATGATGCTACTTAGGTGCTCTCTTCCAGAGTTTGCGCGACGGTCAGTGGATGATACTTTTTTCGGAAGAATGTTTTTATTTAAAATATTTACCTAGGGTCTGGTTAGACAAAGTGCGGCCTTGGGATCCGTCATAAATTATGCACAATCCTTAGAATGGGCGGAGAATACGTTAGAGTATGATGTATAAAATAGGTTTTCTTTGTTTACTGCATAATATGATGCCGAATATTCGTAGAGGGCCCAAGCTAAATATTTGTTATTTTGAATTTAATGAAAGCAGAATCTTTTCAGTCTTATTTAAAAAAAATAAAAATAGAGTAGGTAGATAGGGTAGGCAGACGGAACCTGGGAACCTAGTGTTAAGATATTCCTTTCTTATTGAATCATTTCCGTTCCCCACTTTCCGCTAAATTCTGTAGGCATTGCGTGTTGAGTGGCGGAACTCAACGCCGCACTTTGCCTCCTTAGCACAGCGAGGAAAACGAAAATATTAAATATTTCATTTCAACCTGTTGTGTTTACAGTTGCACGCTTGTGCCCCTGGGCCACAACTGGCCTACCTTTTTTTTTTCTTTTGTAAACTTTATAAATCATGAACAAGACAAAATATAGAGGTGACATAATCAAATAAAAAAATATGTTTTACCTATTACAGTGTCATTTCTAAGATCTGCGAATTTATCCTCAATGTTTCTAAATTCGGGTATGGTACTGACGCAGGTTACTTCTAGCCTTCCAGTTGCAATCAACTCTAATTCAGACATCGTGATGTAGAGATCTTTGCCACGGTTTGGTCTTCTACCTCTGTGACGGTTTAAACCTTGAATCATGTTTCCTTCCTCTTGGCCTGAATCTGTCTAGAATTATGTTGCATATAATACATTAGATTGAAACAATTTTTTGTTACGGTATGGGTTATACAGGATTATTTGTGCGATTTTGATTTGATTGATTGTGGTTTTCAAAATAGGGCATCAGAGTGTCTGAACAGCGTGAAGCTAAAGAAAATATAGTATTTTTTTTTATTACAAGCATTTGATATATTTTCTTAGTTTCACAATTTATCCCGCAAACAGGGTACAGGCACAGGAAACAGAGGTAATGCACACTGATCCCCACTTTTATTGTTCTAAACACGTAGGTAAATATTTATAAATAAAAAACAAAAAATCTGAACAGGTGTTTATATTATGTAATTATTATCATACAAAAGGTAAGTATTTATTTTTGCTCTAATTAATAGAGAAACAAAAATTTGCCACGCCATCGATGAGTGTATTTAATCATTAGTTTACTTTAAACTTAAAATAATTGCATGCATTTTAAATGTAACTCGTAAGGTAACGTGAAAGTAGCGTAATTTGCATAAAAGTAATTTCCTATAACCTTGAAGCCTACCAAACTATACACGTTTGTAATGTACTTTTGATTTGCTTTAGAAATTTTTCATGTTCTATTTCTTTCCTTTGTTAGATATATTATTAATAATACATATTTACATATAGACATATTAATTATATTTTTTCTCAATTAGTTAAAGTATATATGTTTTTTTATAATTCCACTGATTAATAACTACAATCAATCATATTGATTTTTTATTCAAAATAAAGTGTTCATTACTATTTAATAAAAAAATCAAATACCTGATAATCTAGTTCCTTGTGAAGACAGCCAGGAGGCCGTGTTGCAATATGAGATACGTGTGTCAGCATGAGGACAGGAGTCGGAGAACTGAAGTCAGTCTCTTCTCTTTGATAACCGCGTCTGCCGTTACGCTCATTCATAGATACACGAATTTTATGTGAATGTGCCACTTTATCCATCTGTAAGTTACGAAGCAATAATTATACCAATACAAATATAGTCAGGATTTTTTGTTTTTTTTTGTTTAGCGTCACATTGACGCACATACTAGAGTAGACAGTGGGAACCCTGGAACCTAGTGTCAAAACTCCACACCCATTAAGAAACCTGTGCCACACTTTCCGTCAAATTCTGGAGGCATTGCGTGTCGAGTGGTGGAACTACGATGTCACGTTTTGCCTGGACACCAGAGCGACTAAATCAAAATATTAAATATTTCATTTCCTCGAGTGGGAATCGAGCCCACGACCGTCGTGTTCCTGCGCCACGAAGGCCTCAATATACGGCGGCTTTTATAGAATATGTATAGTAAATTCATTTTTAAAATTCAAACATTGGATAGCTCGTACTAAATGAGAATCTTATATTATAAATTAAACAAATCACATATAAAAGTTACATAAAAACAATTTAAAATACTGCTACGTCGTGGCGTGTTGAGACTGTAATACTGTCAGGGCCTGACAAGCTGCTGAATGAACTTACAACGTTTATCCGTTACATGCGATGAGCAACACTGTAATATTGAAAAAGGGTACAAGATTACCTTTTTCCCATTAATAAACCATGTGATGTGCGGGGCCGGCAGCGCAGGCGCGGTCGTGCAGTTAGCTTTCAGCGTCTCCCCAAAGCTTAGGTACCGTGTTGGGAAGTCGATACGGGGATGATGCTTTTGGGGATCTATAACAATTTGTACCTTACTTAACTTAAATTTGCATAGCTTACTGTTCTAATTGAAGATATTTTTTTTTGTAAAAAATTATATGCAGCATGATCTTCTTATAAAGATTATAATATTTAGTCATATAACTAAAAACATAAAGTAATCCTTTGTATTCAGTGCACAGGGTAAGAGAGATAGAGTAAGAGAAAGGATAAAATAGATTGAAATATATCTTCTATCTATTTTATTCTATCTCTTGTCTCTATATGTGACTCTTCCTTTGTTCACCTAAAATAACTGACCACGTTTAGAGCAGGTAAATAAAAAAGGGTTCAAATGAATTGCTTTTCCCTTTAAGTTAGTACCAATATACCTAAGCTTTACTGAGATCTAGCAGTAAATCTTGTTACGACTTGTTAAGAAATCCGGAAACTTCGTAGGTCAGTACTTTTAGTATTTACTTAGAGCAAATGAAATGTTCTAGCTGTAACTAATTAATCATTGTTGTAGATGTATATAGTTGTAAGCTGCTAAGTAAGAAGTTTCAATTCCTATATAAATGATAAAACATATCTTTAAAATATAAACAAAATGTATACATATAAATAGTAGTGTGTTAAATCTATATATGTATATATAAAATCGAAATGTCACCCACTCACTCATCACGAGATCTCCGAAAGAAAGTGCTAGGACTTTAAAATTTTGCATAGGGGCTATTTATAGGTCGTAGGTGCTCACTAATACGAGTATTTGCGATATTCGACCCCCGAGGGTTTTTGGGGGTTTATAAAAAAATCTAAATAAATCAGCTTCAGGCTGTATCAAGCACACAGCAGAGTAGGCAGAGGGAACCTGGTGTTAAGTCACTCCATTCCCCACTTTCTGCCGGATAAATCTGGAGACATTGCTTGTTCAGTGGGAGAACTCAACGAAACTTCATTACTACAAATGCTGGTAGTCTCAATTTTTGCATACGAATTTTTTTAAGATATACTTTGACATATGCAAACTGACTGCCAGACCATTTCCCTAGCAATAGCCGATGCTCAGCAGAGGGTTATGTAAACCAGAAAATTACTGCTTAAGCTACCATGGCGGAAGCTATATTACCGGTCATCGATCTTCAGATACTGAGATGATCATCCTTATATAAACTAGGAGCTGGCTGGCTAATCTGGCATTTCCTCACTCTGGGATCGAGGTAAGCGTGGCGTCTGCTACTCAACACGCACGAAAAGTGGGAAACAGAAGTGCCTTAAACCTGTTCGATTTGCCTTGCTATGTATGGGATATAGCTTGGAACTAAAAAAACAAAAATATATATATACAAAATATTTACCCGGGATAATTTCCGGAACAAGTGAACCGAATGTAATGGAACTTTCATTAGAAGATAGAGAACATTGTGGAATCTAGCATTCCCGGAATACCTGCAGTATAGGGAACGAAGAATTTCATTTAAAAAGCGAACCCAGTTGGCCATTTAATACGCAATGTCTTTAAATGACTGGAAACTTATTATTATATTATCTTGATTTCTTTTCTTTCTTAGCGGAAAGATTATATTAAGTTTAAACATGTTGGCGTATACAATTTTACTAAATAAATATTTTCCACGTCGATAGGACTAGGACGGGTTAGTTGAAACTGTAATTCTAATATTGTTACTGTAATTATTTTTTATTATATGCCATATAATAAAAAAAATAATTACAGTTACAATATTATAATTACAGTTCTGTACAACCTAAACAATATTAGGCCATGTCAGACTAAAATTTCATTAAAAGCCATCAATCGCCAAGACAGCTTTATCTTCCATTAGATAATTTCCTGAAATAATGTACTTTCCCTCTATTGCAATGTCCCAATTACGAAGCGTTCAGCTACAATTTTGCAATATTTTCCTCAGGTAACGCGACGCGCATTTGGCTTAACTAGCGGAAATTTAGCTTTTATTATATAAGTAGAATAAAAAGTTGTAAATATGAATGGTAATTTACTTTATACATTCAGCTTCACGCTGTGTCCCGCACACAGCAGGTTAGGCAGAGGGTATCTAGTGGTATGACACTCCGTTCTCCTTATTCCGCCGAATTCCTCTAGGCATTAAGTGTTGAGTGGCGGAACTCAACGCCGCGCTTTGCCTCGAGTGCGAATCGAATCTGTCGCGTTTACATTCACACTTTGTGCGCCTGCGTCACGACTCTAATTTATTTTATTGTTCTATGTTAATATACAAAGTTAAAATATTGTGAATGTGAAAACTGTATTAAAATTATACTGTATTAAATTATTTTCGATAAAAAAATTTAGATTTATTTAGTTACATGAATAATATACTTTATACATATATATAATTTTTTGGAACTTGAGGTTAAGGCTGTTAGTGGCTTTGGCTTTTACATCGATACTATGTGGAGAGCGATGGACACTCTCTCCCGAGAAATTAGAAACACTACGTGGTTGCTTGAGAGAACACATTGGTAGAATATTATTTTGTGAAAACAGTTATAACGGTCCATGATTACTTACATCATGCTTACTATATCGTAATTTTGATTTGTGACAACCCGTAAGTCGTGACGTTTTATTAAGAAAAATATGGCATTGGGGACCACGGCCATGCGGACAACATGGAAATATTAATAACGAAGTACGTACAGAGAGTATTTTATCATTAAGGATAGTAGTCTTCTGACTTCTGTTTTCTTCGTGGACAGAAAGGATGAGGACCATATCTTATAAATGTGTGCCTATACATGAGAAGACGATATTGTTAATTCTTCTTACAAAATAACATAATAAATACTGCTTAATACATGCTTATTACCAACTTACTAATAATATCTAGAGTTAGTAGATATTTTCACAAGAAATAGATCACTCAACACGCAATGCCTGCAGAAGTGGGGAACGGTGTGTGGGGAACTCGCACACAGCAGAGTAGGTAGAGGGAACTTAATGTTAAGACACTCTGTTTCTCATTATGCGCCGATTATTTTGAAGGCATTGCGTGATTGGGTGGCGGAACTCAACGCCGCGCTTTGCCTCGAGACCAGAGCGAAGAAATGGAAATATAAATTTAAATAAATATTTCATCTCCTCGAATGGGGATCGAACCCACAACCAGTCGCGTCATACTTTGTGCCACGAATGGCCTCAACTTGAGTTTTAATTACTACAAAATACATCTTGTCTAATATAAATTGAATAATATCTTACATCCTTTTGTAAGTATCTAATAATATGTAAAGTTCTAGTGTGACAATAATAATATATAAAAATATATGTAATTAATATCAATACCAGAAAATATTATTGCAGTTTTTAGTAATAAAAATTGTAAAGATAGAATCATCTACCAAATCTTTTTTTCTCCTTGTCTGCCGTTCGGTGTTTTAATTAACTTAAATTTTGATGCAAATTTTTGTCATTAATAAACAGCAAAATAAATTTATCATAAAGAGGTGTTAAATTTTGTGAAACTAACTTCCCTTTGTCATTCGCTAACTAATTATATTATTATTAAATTTGGTTGTTTTTGTACTGAACATGAAGAGTGAATGGGGTTGATTAAAATTAGGATACCCATTTTAAGAGGATCTCAAATTAAATTTTGAACTAGCCTTGTACCTCTGCTTTACTTAAATTTATAAATATGTAGGTAAATGAAATTGAGGCCTGTCGTGGTAAAGTGAAACACTAGGTTCCCAGGTTCCCTCTGTTTACTGTGGTTGTGCGGGATACAGAGTGAAGCAGTAAATAAAAAAATAAAAGTACTTTTCGGTATTATAATTCGACATAAGCTGTTGGGTTACGGGCCTTGACTCTAATGATTGAAAAAAAAAACTGTTAACAAAGAATTGATTTTAATTCGAATGTTTGTAATCTCATATCGAACATCGCTCATCCAATAGATATGTTTATATCGTCAGATCATTCATTTACATGATGGACTATCGACATGGAAGCGAGTAATTTTATCGATACTAAATAAGAGAAAACATCTTTAAATAAATATTTAAATGAGATAAAATATACGCTTCCTTGACAACCAGCCAGCTAGCGTTACGAGCGATTTTAAGTGCTTGCTTTCCTAAGCTTTCTATTCTTCACCTCTAATGGTTTTTGAGGAAAGGATATTTGTCTTTTAGAATTCTCTTCACGAACACTAACCTAAAATTCTTGCTCAAAAGATGGGCAGTATCTCACTTACTATTAATTACTTGATTAAAATAGAATCAATAACAGGCAAGTGGATGGTATTTATGGACTGCTCCATCTCTCTTACATATTTAAAAATTAGTCTTTTCTTTTATGTTATTAAATCTATATATGCCTCCGTATAGCCCAGAAGTGAATAAGGACCATTTGACATTTTCGATCTACCGCAATGATTAAGTTATTGTGGTAGAACAGTGTTAACCTGTTAATTTAAATTAGTGATGATTTTTTAGTTACTTATTTTAAAAAAAGTGAAATTACATTAAAAGAAAATAATCTTTAAGAACATTCTAATACCTATAGACTCTTGAATCCTGGTATCCAAACTCTCTATCAAACGAGATGTGTTCTGCTAAAGTGTCTTTCCAGATTTTTTACATAGTGTCAATCATCTAAATCGTTCAGCCATATAAGCATTACTTGTCGATATGTAAAAAAAACTCATTAACAAAAAAACAAATATGAATGTTGAATTTACAATATAATTTTCACTGTGTTCCTTGTAAGGGTAGAGGCTCGTTATTTTTACATAAAATTATCTGTTTACTCTTTTTGGTTATTGGAAAAGATTCATGATATTTGTATCATAACAAAAATATTCGTATTAATCGATTTATCGAAATAACCTTGCATTAATTTACGTAGGTAGACATATTTTCATGCATATAATTTGTCAAATGTGTAAATTTCTACTATTTTTCAAGCAAGTATTAAAAAAAACCTACTTTGAATTATTTTCACAAAATGTTCAAATATCAAAATTGTATGTGTTCAATAAAACTGGGACATGATTAATATTAGTAAGTACTAATACTAATTAGTAGTACTAATACTAATTAGTAAGTACTAATACTGTTCAATAAAACTGGGACATGATTAATATTAGTACTTACTAATATTAATCATGTCCCAGTTTTATTGAACACATACAATTTTGATATTTGAACATTTTGTGAAAATAATTCAAATTGATTACATGTTGAAATGTAAAAACATTTTGTAGAGTTCATCAATTTTGTAAGAATCTGTAAGATTTCAATAAAAAATGAAGGAATATAAAGGCCTTGAAGGTTTCTCAACAGAAAGGATTCGTAATTTTTGTTGTTCAACCCAAACTTGAAAAATGAGTCAGAAGAAATAAACAATTGCAGCCTTTTTCTCGTAACACAAATAACTCCAAAGCAATCTTGAAACACTTTAAAAATACCGATCCATTTCCACTACTCAAATTCTTACACAACAAAAATAAATTAGATTTTTTTTCAGCTTCGTGCCGTATCCGAAATATACCAGGGTAGATAGTAAAACTAGCGTCGAGATGTTTCATTTTCTACTTTCCGCCTTTATTCGAGACATTGTTTCAGTCCAGAAAATAGTAATTTATTACCCAATTGACAATCGAACTAGGCAATAATGTCACACTCCCCCACAATGGCATCATTTAACATATTTTTTATTTTTTATAGAACGTTACATAAGCTTGTGGCATTTAATTTGTAAGGACCCAATAATATTTCTGAAGAATAAATAACATATTTTTTATTTTTATTAGGTTGCATTTTAGAATTTAGTTGTTATTTAAACAGTAAAGTAGTTAAAGAATTAACTTTTAACGACGGTCGCTGGACCGCCACTCATTAGATTTGCCTAAACAAACATTGTGAATAACCGATGGTTTCCTAAATGACAACTTATATTGGCGACTGGTTTACTAAAATTATGTTATTTATCATTTACCTCACGTCATTTAAAAACAAAATTATATTTAATTTTACACTGCCAAAAACAATGGCTACATGTTACTCATTAAAATGTAGTATTAATAATATACAGATATTTATGTATTTGTTGTCTTTATACATTAAATTAGTATGTGACTAGTTACTGTGGTTGTACGTTCGATTCTCATTCGGGGGAATAAATTATTATTTCCGCCACTCAACACGCAATGCCTT